>JAPMUD010000063.1:0-75000 GCA_033459515.1 Theretra japonica
ACAAGAAGTCTACTGCTGAACATAGTCCTCCCCCATGGATCCCTACGGCGACCTGCGAGAACCGGCCTGCAACCAGCGACTTCCTGCCACTTTAACTACCTCGTCCGAACACCTTTTAAGCGGGTAACCGACACTTCACTAGCGTTTACGTGGCCTTTACTCCAAAACCTTTGGGCCATATTTTATCTTAACTTTAGAATCCCTAAAGGTAGTTCGGTGAAAGAAAATCGGATATATGAAATTAGGGCATACAGATTTAAAATGCTTGGATTCCAACTACTTATTCTACGATTTGTTCGGATTATTTTAACGCAAATAATATCCATATATGTGACAAAAGAGGAGGAAAGAAACGACTGCAGTTCCAGTAATTAAGATAAAGGAAAAGACATTGTTTTTATGAAATATATATTTTTATGGTTTTTATAGTGTTCAGTTTTTCTTTAGGGTCTTTTAAGTCACATATTTTTTTTATTTTGTTTAGTGATTTAAGATACTTCGAGCTTCTAAATCGCCATTCGAAGCCAAAATAAGGAAACTTCTGTCGAGTAATCCTTATAGCAATCACAAATTATCTATTATTCTAAAATGTTCTCCACCCAACTCTTAGGATGACAACCCTTTCTAAAATTTATTGTATTGTATTGTATCAGCCCATATACGACCCACTGCAGGGCACGGGCCTCCTCTACAATCGAGAATACGATTGAGAGTGGTTAGGCCATATAGTCCATTATTTTCTAAAATTATTACTAATTAATTATTTTTTAATACGTTTTAGTGGCTAAAAACTAGTTCGAAAAGTACTGTTTTTGAGCCTAACATCGCATGAAAAACGTAAACGCTGTTGAAAAACGAATTTAATCAGATGCCGTTGTCACTGGTGTAGTTAAAATAAAAATCATATATTTTTATTTCGATATATACAGGATATCCCAGAGCTAGATGATTTACCGGTAAAATAAATTATAGAAATCATGCGTCAAAATGCTAGTGTTATTAAAATTTTGTTTTTGTTTTTGTTTTTGTTTTTGTTTTTGTTTTTGTTTTTGTTTTTGTTTTTGTTTTTGTTTTTGTTTTTGTTTTTGTTTTTGTTTTTGTTTTTGTTTTTGTTTTTGTTTTTGTTTTTGTTTTTGTTTTTGTTTTTGTTTTTGTTTTTGTTTTTGTTTTTGTTTTTGTTTTTGTTTTTGTTTTTGTTTTTGTTTTTGTTTTTGTTTTTGTTTTTGTTTTTGTTTTTGTTTTTGTTTTTGTTTTTGTTTTTGTTTTTGTTTTTGTTTTTGTTTTTGTTTTTGTTTTTGTTTTTGTTTTTGTTTTTGTTTTTGTTTTTGTTTTTGTTTTTGTTTTTGTTTTTGTTTTTGTTTTTGTTTTTGTTTTTGTTTTTGTTTTTGTTTTTGTTTTTGTTTTTGTTTTTGTTTTTGTTTTTGTTTTTGTTTTTGTTTTTGTTTTTGTTTTTGTTTTTGTTTTTGTTTTTGTTTTTGTTTTTGTTTTTGTTTTTGTTTTTGTTTTTGTTTTTGTTTTTGTTTTTGTTTTTGTTTTTGTTTTTGTTTTTGTTTTTGTTTTTGTTTTTGTTTTTGTTTTTGTTTTTGTTTTTGTTTTTGTTTTTGTTTTTGTTTTTGTTTTTGTTTTTGTTTTTGTTTTTGTTTTTGTTTTTGTTCAGTGACGTCAGTTTTGACGGGAAGTTCAGTCTCTAGTGCGACCCCCGCCAGAGTACCGGCCGACCCTCTGGCGGGTTACGCTAGGCTTACCCAGGTACAGGGGGCACTGCCTGGGCGGACATTCCTTTCCCCCATACTCGTGGGAACAATATGGACTCTAAAATTAAAACAATTACATGTTCTGTGGTGGTAGACAGGCTCGACTCGGACACTTCACAGGCGTCCAGTCGGGCAGTGTCCTTGATGGGACCGCCTGCGGAGAGGACCGCGCCGTCCCGTGACTTCGACTCGGAGTCCGGGATGAGCAGCGACTCTTCGCATGCGAAGAAAAGGCGAACAAGGCAGAGGAGAACTTGTTCTGCCGAAAAGCGGCAGAGGGCCAGCGATGGTGGCAGTACGGTGGAGACGGACTCCCGTACTGCTACCAAAAAGATGAAACGCCGGCCCCAGGCTTCAGCGGTGAGGTCAGGCGCGGATGACGACGCAGTCGACAGGGCGAGGACGGCGTACGAGGTCGCTCTGGACGAGGAGCGCATCGCCGAGGCCGAGATGATGGAGGCGGATGAGGCCGATCTGCGGAGGTCTAAGGTGGCTCATCCGTACAATAAGCCAGCTCCTAAAGAGGCCGCCCCGGTCACCCGAATATACATACCCACCACCCACATACCCACCCCCCACGTACCACACATAACCCACCACCTCATACTAAATCACCCACCGCCACATATCAAACCTACACACCACCCTGCCACACATCACCCACCATCACACACAACTCACCACCCACCATGACACCACCCACCACCCACATACCACGTACCACACATCACCCACCACCCACATACCACCCACCATCTTACCACCCACCACCCACATACCCACCACCCACATACCACCCATCACCCACATACCACCCACCATTACTTCCACACCACCCACCATGACACCACCCACCATTACACACCACCCACCATCACACACAACTCACCACCCACATACCACATACCACCCACCACCCACAAACCCACATACCCACCACCCACATACCACCCACCATTACTTCCACACGACCCACCATGACACACCACCCACCATCACACACAACTCACCACCCACACACCACCCACCATGACACACCACCCACCATCACACCACCCACCGCCCACATACCCACCACCCACATACCACCCACCACCCACATACCACCCACCATTACTTCCACACCACCCACCATGACACACCACCCACCATCACACACCACCCACCACCCACATACCCACCACCCACATACCCACCACCCACATACCACCCACCACCCACATACCACCCACCCACATACCACCCACCACCCACATACCACCCACCATTACTTCCACACCACCCACCATGACACCACCCACCATCACACACAACTCACCACCCACCATGACACACCACCCACCACCCACATACCACGTACCACACATCACCCACCACCCACATACCACCCACCATCTTACCACCCACCACCCACATACCCACCACCCACATACCACCCATCACCCACATACCACCCACCATTACTTCCACACCACCCACCATGACACCACCCACCATTACACACCACCCACCACCCACATACCACCCACCACCCACATACCAACCACCACCCACCATTACTTACACACCACCCACCATGACACACCACCCACCATCACACACAACTCACCACCCACATACCACATACCACCCACCACCCACAAACCCACATACCCACCACCCACATACCACCCACCATTACTTCCACACGACCCACCATGACACACCACCCACCATCACACACAACTCACCACCCACATACCACCCACCATGACACACCACCCACCATCACACCAGTTACCACCCACATACCCACCTCCCACATACCACCCACCACCCACATACCACCCACCATTACTTCCACACCACCCACCATGACACACCACCCACCACCCACATACCAGCCACCACCCACATACCAACCACCACCCACCATTACTTACACACCACCCACCATGACACCTCCCACCACCCACATAACCCACCACCCACCACCCACATAACCCACCACCCACCACCTACACATCACCCACCACCTCATACCAAATCACCCACCGCCACATATCAAACCTTTACACCACCCTACCACACATCACCCACCATCACACCACCCACCACCCACCACCCACACATCACCCACAACCTCATACCAAATCACCCACCGCCACATATCAAACCTTTACACCACCCTACCACACATCACCCACCATCACACCACCCACCACTCACACATCACCCACCACCTCATACCAAATCACCCACCGCCACATATCAAACCTACACGCCACCCTACCATCACACCACCCACCATCACACCACCCACATGCCACCAACTACCCACTATCACACACCACCCACCATCACACACCACTCACCATCCACACACCACCCACCACCCACACACCACCCACCATGACACACCACCCACCATCACACACCACCCACCACCCACATACCCACCACCCACATACCCACCCCCCACATACCACCCACCACCTTCATACCACCCACCCACATACCACCCACCACCCACATACCACCCACCATTACTTCCACACCACCCACCATGACACCACCCACCATCACACACAACTCACCACCCACCATGACACACCACCCACCACCCACATACCACGTACCACACATCACCCACCACCCACATACCACCCACCATCTTACCACCCACCACCCACATACCCACCACCCACATACCACCCATCACCCACATACCACCCACCATTACTTCCACACCACCCACCATCACACCACCCACCACCCACCACCCACACATCACCCACAACCTCATACCAAATCACCCACCGCCACATATCAAACCTTTACACCACCCTACCACACATCACCCACCATCACACCACCCACCACTCACACATCACCCACCACCTCATACCAAATCACCCACCGCCACATATCAAACCTACACGCCACCCTACCATCACACCACCCACCATCACACCACCCACATGCCACCAACTACCCACTATCACACACCACCCACCATCACACACCACTCACCATCCACACACCACCCACCACCCACACACCACCCACCATGACACACCACCCACCATCACACACCACCCACCACCCACATACCCACCACCCACATACCCACCACCCACATACCACCCACCACCCACATACCACCCACCCGCATACCACCCACCACCCACATACCACCCACCATTACTTCCACACCACCCACCATGATACACCCACCATCACACACAACTCACCACCCACCATGACACACCACCCACCACCCACATACCACGTACCACACATCACCCACCACCCACACACCACCCACCACCCACACACCACCCACCATGACACACCACCCACCATCACACACCACCCACCACCCACATACCCACCACCCACATACCCACCACCCACATACCACCCACCACCCACATACCACCCACCCGCATACCACCCACCACCCACATACCACCCACCATTACTTCCACACCACCCACCATGACACCACCCACCATCACACACAACTCACCACCCACCATGACACACCACCCACCACCCACATACCACGTACCACACATCACCCACCACCCACATACCACCCACCATCTTACCACCCACCACCCAAATACCCACCACCCACATACCACCCATCACCCAAATACCACCCACCATTACTTCCACACCACCCACCATGACACCACCCACCATTACACACCACCCACCATCACACACAACTCACCACCCACATACCACATACCACCCACCACCCACAAACCCACATACCCACCACCCACATACCACCCACCATTACTTCCACACGACCCACCATGACACACCACCCACCATCACACACAACTCACCACCCACACACCACCCACCATGACACACCACCCACCATCACACCACCCACCGCCCACATACCCACCACCCACATACCACCCACCACCCACATACCACCCACCATTACTTCCACACCACCCACCATGACACACCACCCACCATCACACACCACCCACCACCCACATACCCACCACCCACATACCCACCACCCACATACCACCCACCACCCACATACCACCCACCCACATACCACCCACCACCCACATACCACCCACCATTACTTCCACACCACCCACCATGACACCACCCACCATCACACACAACTCACCACCCACCATGACACACCACCCACCACCCACATACCACGTACCACACATCACCCACCACCCACATACCACCCACCATCTTACCACCCACCACCCACATACCCACCACCCACATACCACCCATCACCCACATACCACCCACCATTACTTCCACACCACCCACCATGACACCACCCACCATTACACACCACCCACCACCCACATACCACCCACCACCCACATACCAACCACCACCCACCATTACTTACACACCACCCACCATGACACACCACCCACCATCACACACAACTCACCACCCACATACCACATACCACCCACCACCCACAAACCCACATACCCACCACCCACATACCACCCACCATTACTTCCACACGACCCACCATGACACACCACCCACCATCACACACAACTCACCACCCACATACCACCCACCATGACACACCACCCACCATCACACCAGTTACCACCCACATACCCACCTCCCACATACCACCCACCACCCACATACCACCCACCATTACTTCCACACCACCCACCATGACACACCACCCACCACCCACATACCAGCCACCACCCACATACCAACCACCACCCACCATTACTTACACACCACCCACCATGACACCTCCCACCACCCACATAACCCACCACCCACCACCCACATAACCCACCACCCACCACCTACACATCACCCACCACCTCATACCAAATCACCCACCGCCACATATCAAACCTTTACACCACCCTACCACACATCACCCACCATCACACCACCCACCACCCACCACCCACACATCACCCACAACCTCATACCAAATCACCCACCGCCACATATCAAACCTTTACACCACCCTACCACACATCACCCACCATCACACCACCCACCACTCACACATCACCCACCACCTCATACCAAATCACCCACCGCCACATATCAAACCTACACGCCACCCTACCATCACACCACCCACCATCACACCACCCACATGCCACCAACTACCCACTATCACACACCACCCACCATCACACACCACTCACCATCCACACACCACCCACCACCCACACACCACCCACCATGACACACCACCCACCATCACACACCACCCACCACCCACATACCCACCACCCACATACCCACCACCCACATACCACCCACCACCCACATACCACCCACCCGCATACCACCCACCACCCACATACCACCCACCATTACTTCCACACCACCCACCATGACACCACCCACCATCACACACAACTCACCACCCACCATGACACACCACCCACCACCCACATACCACGTACCACACATCACCCACCACCCACATACCACCCACCATCTTACCACCCACCACCCAAATACCCACCACCCACATACCACCCATCACCCAAATACCACCCACCATTACTTCCACACCACCCACCATGACACCACCCACCATTACACACCACCCACCACCCACATACCACCCACCACCCACATACCAACCACCACCCACCATTACTTACACACCACCCACCATGACACACCACCCACCATCACACACAACTCACCACCCACATACCACATACCACCCACCACCCACAAACCCACATACCACCCATCACCCACATACCACCCACCATTACTTCCACACCACCCACCATGACACCACCCACCATTACACACCACCCACCATCACACACAACTCACCACCCACATACCACATACCACCCACCACCCACAAACCCACATACCCACCACCCACATACCACCCACCATTACTTCCACACGACCCACCATGACACACCACCCACCATCACACACAACTCACCACCCACACACCACCCACCATGACACACCACCCACCATTACACCACCCACCGCCCACATACCCACCACCCACATACCACCCACCACCCACATACCACCCACCATTACTTCCACACCACCCACCATGACACACCACCCACCATCACACACCACCCACAACCCACATACCCACCACCCACATACCCACCACCCACATACCACCCACCACCCACATACCACCCACCCACATACCACCCACCACCCACATACCACCCACCATTACTTCCACACCACCCACCATGACACCACCCACCATCACACACAACTCACCACCCACCATGACACACCACCCACCACCCACATACCACGTACCACACATCACCCACCACCCACATACCACCCACCATCTTACCACCCACCACCCACATACCCACCACCCACATACCACCCATCACCCACATACCACCCACCATTACTTCCACACCACCCACCATGACACCACCCACCATTACACACCACCCACCACCCACATACCACCCACCACCCACATACCAACCACCACCCACCATTACTTACACACCACCCACCATGACACACCACCCACCATCACACACAACTCACCACCCACATACCACATACCACCCACCACCCACAAACCCACATACCCACCACCCACATACCACCCACCATTACTTCCACACGACCCACCATGACACACCACCCACCATCACACACAACTCACCACCCACATACCACCCACCATGACACACCACCCACCATCACACCAGTTACCACCCACATACCCACCTCCCACATACCACCCACCACCCACATACCACCCACCATTACTTCCACACCACCCACCATGACACACCACCCACCACCCACATACCAGCCACCACCCACATACCAACCACCACCCACCATTACTTACACACCACCCACCATGACACCTCCCACCACCCACATAACCCACCACCCACCACCCACATAACCCACCACCCACCACCTACACATCACCCACCACCTCATACCAAATCACCCACCGCCACATATCAAACCTTTACACCACCCTAACACACATCACCCACCATCACACCACCCACCACCCACCACCCACACATCATCCACAACCTCATACCAAATCACCCACCGCCACATATCAAACCTTTACACCACCCTACCACACATCACCCACCATCACACCACCCACCACTCACACATCACCCACCACCTCATACCAAATCACCCACCGCCACATATCAAACCTACACGCCACCCTACCATCACACCACCCACCATCACACCACCCACATGCCACCAACTACCCACTATCACACACCACCCACCATCACACACCACTCACCATCCACACACCACCCACCACCCACACACCACCCACCATGACACACCACCCACCATCACACACCACCCACCACCCACATACCCACCACCCACATACCCACCACCCACATACCACCCACCACCCACATACCACCCACCCGCATACCACCCACCACCCACATACCACCCACCATTACTTCCACACCACCCACCATGACACCACCCACCATCACACACAACTCACCACCCACCATGACACACCACCCACCACCCACATACCACGTACCACACATCACCCACCACCCACATACCACCCACCATCTTACCACCCACCACCCACATACCCCAGCGGCGTGCACAGGATTATGACACTGGGTATGCGGCGGAGTACTCGGTCACAAAAACTTTTTCTTTTATAGATGTTTAGTATAGCCACAGCCACGCGACAGATCTCTTAAGTCGGAAACCATGCCTACAGAACAAGTCTTAGATGTACTACTATTCATGTACCTCTTCTACGGCAACGCAGACAAAACAGCGATCGATCGTCGCGGCGGAAGAAATTCTAATAAGTAAAATTACTGGAAATTACACTGTACTAGAATTACTAACAAATATGCAAGGAAAACAATATACCTAATATATTCGTGTGTACACAACCACACAGGCCACAGCTGGTTATACGTTTCATAACTTTTAACATGAAACTTTCGAGTTACATTCCCTTTTTGCTGGTTTAATTGTTGTAACTCGGGAATTACAATTGTGAGAACTTGTTATTTTAAATTTTTAATAAACACACATTTTCAACACAAACCTCACAATCAAATAACATTTTAAAAAAATCAACAAACGCACCAGTAACAGCAAATCACTACAATTATTATAGAAACTCAGTAATAAACTGTTAAATGTACACACTTTCAAATGTTAAAATGAATAATCTCTTAAGAAAACTATAAATATACTGGCGCAAACAAAATAGTAAACAATGCTTATCACATGAAAAAAGGCAAAATGGCCCCCGCGAGACACAAAACATTTCTGCTATTTAAACAAATACTTAAAACATTACTAAACAAAAATGCATAATGCGCATACGTGATTCATTAGATTTCCGTCTATTATTTTTACTCGGATTATAGGCAACGAACATTTCCGATTACTTCCGACAACTGCCGAACTCCCGTAGCCTGCCGCTGGAGTCGCGGCTTTCGGATTCATGGGTGTGTGCGTTTACGAACTGTCCACGGACACTAAAATTACTACGCACACGCGAACAAATCTCCTGCGGGACGCGACAGCAGGAGTTGGGTGATTATATAGGCACATTATTTTTTGTTTGTGCTTGCAAATAATTGTTATTAATAAAATATTAGGCGTTTTTAAGTTATTACATTTTGTTTATTCATTTATTTACTATTAATTACAGTCATCTAAAACGTACGAACGTTTTATTAAAATAGCTGTGAATGGCAAGTAAAGCACTGCATTTCTGCCCATAAGGAGCGCACGCCCCTGACATACCCACCACCCACATACCACCCATCACCCAAATACCACCCACCATTACTTCCACACCACCCACCATGACACCACCCACCATTACACACCACCCACCACCCACATACCACCCACCACCCACATACCAACCACCACCCACCATTACTTACACACCACCCACCATGACACACCACCCACCATCACACACAACTCACCACCCACATACCACATACCACCCACCACCCACAAACCCACATACCCACCACCCACATACCACCCACCAATACTTCCACACGACCCACGATGACACACCACCCACCATCACACACAACTCACCACCCACACACCACCCACCATGACACACCACCCACCATCACACCACTTACCACCCACATACCCACCACCCACATACCACCCACCACCCACATACCACCCACCATTACTTCCACACCACCCACCATGACACACCACCCACCACCCACATACCACCCACCACCCACATACCAACCACCACCCACCATTACTTACACACTACCCACCATGACACCTCCCACCATCACACACAACTCACCACCCACCATGACACATCACCCACCACCCACATACCACGTACCACACATCACCCACCACCCACATACCACCCACCATCACACCACGCACCACCCACCACCCACATACCCACCACCCACATACCCACCACCCACATACCCACCACCCACACACCACCCACCACCCACATTCCACGTACCACACATCACCCACCACCCACATACCACCCACCATCACACCACCCACATACCCACCACCCACACACCACCCACCACCCACATTCCACGTACCACACATCACCCACCACCCACATACCACCCACCATCACACCACCCACCACCCACATACCACCCATCACCCACATACCACCCACCATCACACCACGCACCACCCACCACCCACATACCCACCACCCACATACCCACCACCCACACACCACCCACCACCCACATTCCACGTACCACACATCACCCACCACCCACATACCACCCACCATCACACCACCCACATACCCACCACCCACACATCACCCACCACCCACATACCACCCACCATTACTTCCACACCACCCACCATGACACCACCCAACATCACACACAACTCACCACCCACACACCACCCACCATGACACCACCCACCATCACACTTCCCACCACCCACATACCCACCACCCACATACCCACCACCCACATACCACCCACCACCCACATACCACCCACCATTACTTCCACACCACCCACCATGACACACCACCCACCACCCACATACCACGTACCACACATCACCCACCACCCACATACCACCCACCATCACACCACCCACCACCCACATACCCACCACCCACATACAACCCACCATCACACCACGCACCACCCACCACCCACATACCCACCACCCACATACAACCCACCATCACACCACGCACCACCCACCACCCACATACCCACCACCCACATACCCATCACCCACATACCCACCACCCACACACCACCCACCACCCACATGCCACGTACCAGCCATCACCCACATACCACCCACCATTACTTCCACACCACCCACCATGACACCACCCACCATCACACACAACTCACCACCCACACACCACCCACCATGACACCACCCACCATCACACCACCCACCACCCACATACCCACCACCCACATACCCACAGCCCACATACCACCCACCACCCACCACCCACATACCACCCACCATCACACATCACCCACCACCCACATACCACCCACCATCACACCACCCACCACCCACATACCCACCACCCACATACCCACCACCCACATACAACCCATCACCCACATACCAAACACCATTACTTCCACACAACCCACCATGACACACCACCCACCACCCACATACCACGTACCACACATCACCCACCACCCACATACCACCCACCATCACACCACGCACCACCCACCACCCACATACCCACCACCCACATACCCACCACCCACATACCCACCACCCACACACCACCCACCACCCACATTCCACGTACCACACATCACCCACCACCCACATACCCACAACCCACATACCACCCATCACCCACATACCACCCACCATTACTTCCACACCACCCACAATGACACCACCCACCATCACACACAACTCACCACCCACCATGACACATCACCCACCACCCACATACCACGTACCACACATCACCCACCACCCACATACCACCCACCATCACACCACGCACCACCCACCACCCACATACCCACCACCCACATACCCACCACCCACATACCCACCACCCACACACCACCCACCACCCACATTCCACGTACCACACATCACCCACCACCCACATACCACCCACCATCACACCACCCACATACCCACCACCCACACACCACCCACCACCCACATTCCACGTACCACACATCACCCACCACCCACATACCACCCACCATCACACCACCCACCACCCACATACCACCCATCACCCACATACCACCCACCACCCACATTCCACGTACCACACATCACCCACCACCCACATACAACCCATCACCCACATACCACCCACCATTACTTCCACACCACCCACCATGACACACCACCCACCACCCACATACCACCCACCATCACACCACCCAGCACCCACATACCCACCACCCACATACCCACCACCCACATACCACCCACCACCCACATACCACCCACCATTACTTCCACACCACCCACCATTACTTCCACACCACCCACCATGACACCACCCACCATCACACACAACTCACCACCCACCATGACACACCACCCACCACCCACATACCACGTACCACACATAACCCACCACCTCATACCAAATCACCCACCGCCACATATCAAACCTACACACCACCCTGCCACACATCACCCACCATCACATACAACTCACCACCCACCATGACACACCACTCACAACCCACATACCACGTACCACACATCACCCACCACCCACATACCACCCACCATCACACCACCCAGCACCCACATACCCACCACCCACATACCCACCACCCACATACCACCCACCACCCACATACCACCCACCATTACTTCCACACCACCCACCATTACTTCCACACCACCCACCATGACACCACCCACCATCACACACAACTCACCACCCACCATGACACACCACCCACCACCCACATACCACGTACCACACATAACCCACCACCTCATACTAAATCACCCACCGCCACATATCAAACCTACACACCACCCTGCCACACATCACCCATCATCACACACAACTCACCACCCACCATGACACCACCCACCACCCACATACCACGTACCATTACTTCCACACCACCCACCATGACACCACCCACCACCCACATACCACGTACCATTACTTCCACACCACCCACCATGACACCACCCACCATCACACACAACTCACCACCCACCATGACACACCACCCACCACCCACATACCACGTACCACACATAACCCACCACCTCATACCAAATCACCCACCGCCACATATCAAACCTACACACCACCCTGCCACACATCACCCACCATCACATACAACTCACCACCCACCATGACACACCACTCACAACCCACATACCACGTACCACACATCACCCACCACCCACATACCACCCACCATCACACCACCCAGCACCCACATACCCACCACCCACATACCCACCACCCACATACCACCCACCACCCACATACCACCCACCATTACTTCCACACCACCCACCATTACTTCCACACCACCCACCATGACACCACCCACCATCACACACAACTCACCACCCACCATGACACACCACCCACCACCCACATACCACGTACCACACATAACCCACCACCTCATACTAAATCACCCACCGCCACATATCAAACCTACACACCACCCTGCCACACATCACCCATCATCACACACAACTCACCACCCACCATGACACAACCCACCACCCACATACCACGTACCATTACTTCCACACCACCCACCATGACACCACCCACCATCACACACAACTCACCACCCACACATCACCCACCACCCACATACCACGTACCACACATCACCCACCACCCACATACCACGTACCACACATCACCCACCACCCACATACCACCCACCATTACTTCCACACCACCCACCATGACACACCACCCACCACCCACATACCACCCACCATTACTTCCACACCACCCACCATTACTTCCACACCACCCACCATGACACCACCCACCATCACACACAACTCACCACCCACCATGACACACCACGAACCACCCACATACCACGTACCACACATAACCCACCACCTCATACTAAATCACCCACCGCCACATATCAAACCTACACACCACCCTGCCACACATCACCCATCATCACACACAACTCACCACCCACCATGACACCACCCACCACCCACATACCACGTACCATTACTTCCACACCACCCACCATGACACCACCCACCACCCACATACCACGTACCATTACTTCCACACCACCCACCATGACACCACCCACCATCACACACAACTCACCACCCACCATGACACACCACCCACCACCCACATACCACGTACCACACATAACCCACCACCTCATACCAAATCACCCACCGCCACATATCAAACCTACACACCACCCTGCCACACATCACCCACCATCACATACAACTCACCACCCACCATGACACACCACTCACAACCCACATACCACGTACCACACATCACCCACCACCCACATACCACCCACCATCACACCACCCAGCACCCACATACCCACCACCCACATACCCACCACCCACATACCACCCACCACCCACATACCACCCACCATTACTTCCACACCACCCACCATTACTTCCACACCACCCACCATGACACCACCCACCATCACACACAACTCACCACCCACCATGACACACCACCCACCACCCACATACCACGTACCACACATAACCCACCACCTCATACTAAATCACCCACCGCCACATATCAAACCTACACACCACCCTGCCACACATCACCCATCATCACACACAACTCACCACCCACCATGACACCACCCACCACCCACATACCACGTACCATTACTTCCACACCACCCACCATGACACCACCCACCATCACACACAACTCACCACCCACACATCACCCACCACCCACATACCACGTACCACACATCACCCACCACCCACATACCACGTACCACACATCACCCACCACCCACATACCACCCACCATTACTTCCACACCACCCACCATGACACACCACCCACCACCCACATACCACGTACCACACATCACCCACCACCCACATACCACCCACCATCACACCACCCAACACCCACCACCCACATACCCACCACCCACATACCCACCACCCACATACCACCCATCACCCACATACCACCCACCATTACTTCCACACAACCCACCATGACACCACCCACCATCACACACAACTCACCACCCACCATGACACACCACCCACCACCCACATACCACGTACCACACATAACCCACTACCTCATACCAAATCACCCACCGCCACATATCAAACCTACACACCACCCTGCCACACATCACCCACCATCACACACAACTCACCACCCACCATGACACCACCCACCACCCACATACCACGTACCACACATCACCCACCACCCACATACCACCCACCATCACACAACCCACCATCACACCACCCACCATCACACACAACTCACCACCTACACACCACCCACCATGACACCACCCACCATCACACCGCCCACCACCCACATACCCACCACCCACATACCCACCACCCACATACCACCCACCACCCACATACCACCCACCGTTATTTCCACACCACCCACCATGACACACCACCCACCACCACCCACACACCACCCACCATTACTTCCACACCACCCACCATGACAGACCACCCACCATCACACACAACTCACCACCCACACATCACCCACCACCCACATACCACGTACCACACATCACCCACAACCCACATACCACCCACCATTACTTCCACACCACCCACCATGACACACCACCCACCACCCACATACCACGTACCACACATCACCCACCACCCACATACCACCCACCATCACACCACCCACCATCCACCACCCACATACCCACCACCCACATACCCACCACCCACATACCACCCATCACCCACCTACCACCCACCATTACTTCCACACAACCCACCATGACACCACCCACCATCACACACAACTCACCACCCACCATGACACACCACCCACCACCCACCCACCACTCACACATAACCCACTACCTCATACCAAATCACCCACCGCCACATATCAAACCTACACACCACCCTGCCACACATCACCCACCATCACACACAACTCACCACCCACCATGACACCACCCACCACCCACATACCACGTACCACACATCACCCACCACCCACATACCACCCACCATCACACCACCCACCACCCACATACCCACCACCCACCACCCACATACCCACCACCCACCACCCACATACCCACCACCCACATACCCACCACCCACATACCACCCACCATGACACCACCCACCACCCACATACCACGTACCACACATAACCCACCACCTCATACTAAATCACCCACCGCCACATATCAAACCTACACACCACCCTGCCACACATCACCCACCATCACACACAACTCACCACCCACCATGACACCACCCACCACCCACATGCCACGTACCACACATCACCCACCACCCACCATCTTACCACCCACCACCCACATACCCACCACCCACATACCACCCATCACCCACATACCACCCACCATTACTTCCACACCACCCACCATGACACCACCCACCATTACACACCACCCACCATCACACACAACTCACCACCCACATACCACATACCACCCACCACCCACAAACCCACATACCCACCACCCACATACCACCCACCATTACTTCCACACGACCCACCATGACACACCACCCACCATCACACACAACTCACCACCCACACACCACCCACCATGACACACCACCCACCATCACACCACCCACCACCCACATACCCACCACCCACATACCACCCACCACCCACATACCACCCACCATTACTTCCACACCACCCACCATCACACACCACCCACCACCCACATACCCACCACCCACATACCCACCACCCACATACCACCCACCATTACTTCCACACCACCCACCATCACACACCACCCACCACCCACATACCCACCACCCACATACCCACCACCCACATACCACCCACCCACATACCACCCACCACCCACATACCACGTACCACACATCACCCACCACCCACATACCACCCACCATCTTACCACCCACCACCCACATACCCACCACCCACATACCACCCATCACCCACATACCACCCACCATTACTTCCACACCACCCACCATGACACCACCCACCATTACACACCACCCACCACCCACATACCACCCACCACCCACATACCAACCACCACCCACCATTACTTACACACCACCCACCATGACACACCACCCACCATCACACACAACTCACCACCCACATACCACATACCACCCACCACCCACAAACCCACATACCCACCACCCACCATTACTTCCACACGACCCACCATGACACACCACCCACCATCACACACAACTCACCACCCACACACCACCCACCATGACACACCACCCACCATCACACCACTTACCACCCACATACCCACCACCCACATACCACCCACCACCCACATACTACCCACCATTACTCCCACACCACCCACATACCCACCACCCACACATCACCCACCACCCACATACCACCCACCATCACACCACCCAGCACCCACATACCTACCACCCACATACCCACCACCCACATACCACCCACCATTACTTCCACACCACCCACCATGACACACCACCCACCACCCACATACCACGTACCACACATCACCCACCACCCACATACCACCCACCATCACACCACCCTCCACCCACATACCACCCATCACCCACATACCACCCACCATTACTTCCACACCACCCACCATCACACACAACTCACCACCCACCACCCACACACCACCCACCACCCACATGCCACGTACCAGCCATCACCCACATACCACCCACCATTACTTCCACACCACCCACCATGACACCACCCACCATCACACACAACTCACCACCCACACACCACCCACCATGACACCACCCACCATCACACCACCCACCACCCACATACCCACCACCCACATACCCACAGCCCACATACCACCCACCACCCACCACCCACATACCACCCACCATCACACATCACCCACCACCCACATACCACCCACCATCACACCACCCACCACCCACATACCCACCACCCACATACCCACCACCCACATACAACCCATCACCCACATACCAACCACCATTACTTCCACACAACCCACCATGACACACCACCCACCACCCACATACCACGTACCACACATCACCCACCACCCACATACCACCCACCATCACACCACGCACCACCCACCACCCACATACCCACCACCCACATACCCACCACCCACATACCCACCACCCACACACCACCCACCACCCACATTCCACGTACCACACATCACCCACCACCCACATACCCACAACCCACATACCACCCATCACCCACATACCACCCACCATTACTTCCACACCACCCACAATGACACCACCCACCATCACACACAACTCACCACCCACCATGACACATCACCCACCACCCACATACCACGTACCACACATCACCCACCACCCACATACCACCCACCATCACACCACGCACCACCCACCACCCACATACCCACCACCCACATACCCACCACCCACATACCCACCACCCACACACCACCCACCACCCACATTCCACGTACCACACATCACCCACCACCCACATACCACCCACCATCACACCACCCACATACCCACCACCCACACACCACCCACCACCCACATTCCACGTACCACACATCACCCACCACCCACATACCACCCACCATCACACCACCCACCACCCACATACCACCCATCACCCACATACCACCCACCATCACACCACGCACCACCCACCACCCACATACCCACCACCCACATACCCACCACCCACACACCACCCACCACCCACATTCCACGTACCACACATCACCCACCACCCACATACCACCCACCATCACACCACCCACATACCCACCACCCACACATCACCCACCACCCACATACCACCCACCATTACTTCCACACCACCCACCATGACACCACCCAACATCACACACAACTCACCACCCACACACCACCCACCATGACACCACCCACCATCACACTTCCCACCACCCACATACCCACCACCCACATACCACCCACCACCCACATACCACCCACCATTACTTCCACACCACCCACCATGACACACCACCCACCACCCACATACCACGTACCACACATCACCCACCACCCACATACCACCCACCATCACACCACCCACCACCCACATACCCACCACCCACATACAACCCACCATCACACCACGCACCACCCACCACCCACATACCCACCACCCACATACAACCCACCATCACACCACGCACCACCCACCACCCACATACCCACCACCCACATACCCATCACCCACATACCCACCACCCACACACCACCCACCACCCACATGCCACGTACCAGCCATCACCCACATACCACCCACCATTACTTCCACACCACCCACCATGACACCACCCACCATCACACACAACTCACCACCCACACACCACCCACCATGACACCACCCACCATCACACCACCCACCACCCACATACCCACCACCCACATACCCACAGCCCACATACCACCCACCACCCACCACCCACATACCACCCACCATCACACATCACCCACCACCCACATACCACCCACCATCACACCACCCACCACCCACATACCCACCACCCACATACCCACCACCCACATACAACCCATCACCCACATACCAAACACCATTACTTCCACACAACCCACCATGACACACCACCCACCACCCACATACCACGTACCACACATCACCCACCACCCACATACCACCCACCATCACACCACGCACCACCCACCACCCACATACCCACCACCCACATACCCACCACCCACATACCCACCACCCACACACCACCCACCACCCACATTCCACGTACCACACATCACCCACCACCCACATACCCACAACCCACATACCACCCATCACCCACATACCACCCACCATTACTTCCACACCACCCACAATGACACCACCCACCATCACACACAACTCACCACCCACCATGACACATCACCCACCACCCACATACCACGTACCACACATCACCCACCACCCACATACCACCCACCATCACACCACGCACCACCCACCACCCACATACCCACCACCCACATACCCACCACCCACATACCCACCACCCACACACCACCCACCACCCACATTCCACGTACCACACATCACCCACCACCCACATACCACCCACCATCACACCACCCACATACCCACCACCCACACACCACCCACCACCCACATTCCACGTACCACACATCACCCACCACCCACATACCACCCACCATCACACCACCCACCACCCACATACCACCCATCACCCACATACCACCCACCACCCACATTCCACGTACCACACATCACCCACCACCCACATACAACCCATCACCCACATACCACCCACCATTACTTCCACACCACCCACCATGACACACCACCCACCACCCACATACCACCCACCATCACACCACCCAGCACCCACATACCCACCACCCACATACCCACCACCCACATACCACCCACCACCCACATACCACCCACCATTACTTCCACACCACCCACCATTACTTCCACACCACCCACCATGACACCACCCACCATCACACACAACTCACCACCCACCATGACACACCACCCACCACCCACATACCACGTACCACACATAACCCACCACCTCATACCAAATCACCCACCGCCACATATCAAACCTACACACCACCCTGCCACACATCACCCACCATCACATACAACTCACCACCCACCATGACACACCACTCACAACCCACATACCACGTACCACACATCACCCACCACCCACATACCACCCACCATCACACCACCCAGCACCCACATACCCACCACCCACATACCCACCACCCACATACCACCCACCACCCACATACCACCCACCATTACTTCCACACCACCCACCATTACTTCCACACCACCCACCATGACACCACCCACCATCACACACAACTCACCACCCACCATGACACACCACCCACCACCCACATACCACGTACCACACATAACCCACCACCTCATACTAAATCACCCACCGCCACATATCAAACCTACACACCACCCTGCCACACATCACCCATCATCACACACAACTCACCACCCACCATGACACCACCCACCACCCACATACCACGTACCATTACTTCCACACCACCCACCATGACACCACCCACCACCCACATACCACGTACCATTACTTCCACACCACCCACCATGACACCACCCACCATCACACACAACTCACCACCCACCATGACACACCACCCACCACCCACATACCACGTACCACACATAACCCACCACCTCATACCAAATCACCCACCGCCACATATCAAACCTACACACCACCCTGCCACACATCACCCACCATCACATACAACTCACCACCCACCATGACACACCACTCACAACCCACATACCACGTACCACACATCACCCACCACCCACATACCACCCACCATCACACCACCCAGCACCCACATACCCACCACCCACATACCCACCACCCACATACCACCCACCACCCACATACCACCCACCATTACTTCCACACCACCCACCATTACTTCCACACCACCCACCATGACACCACCCACCATCACACACAACTCACCACCCACCATGACACACCACCCACCACCCACATACCACGTACCACACATAACCCACCACCTCATACTAAATCACCCACCGCCACATATCAAACCTACACACCACCCTGCCACACATCACCCATCATCACACACAACTCACCACCCACCATGACACCACCCACCACCCACATACCACGTACCATTACTTCCACACCACCCACCATGACACCACCCACCATCACACACAACTCACCACCCACACATCACCCACCACCCACATACCACGTACCACACATCACCCACCACCCACATACCACGTACCACACATCACCCACCACCCACATACCACCCACCATTACTTCCACACCACCCACCATGACACACCACCCACCACCCACATACCACGTACCACACATCACCCACCACCCACATACCACCCACCATCACACCACCCACCACCCACCACCCACATACCCACCACCCACATACCCACCACCCACATACCACCCATCACCCACATACCACCCACCATTACTTCCACACAACCCACCATGACACCACCCACCATCACACACAACTCACCACCCACCATGACACACCACCCACCACCCACATACCACGTACCACACATAACCCACTACCTCATACCAAATCACCCACCGCCACATATCAAACCTACACACCACCCTGCCACACATCACCCACCATCACACACAACTCACCACCCACCATGACACCACCCACCACCCACATACCACGTACCACACATCACCCACCACCCACATACCACCCACCATCACACAACCCACCATCACACCACCCACCATCACACACAACTCACCACCTACACACCACCCACCATGACACCACCCACCATCACACCGCCCACCACCCACATACCCACCACCCACATACCCACCACCCACATACCACCCACCACCCACATACCACCCACCGTTATTTCCACACCACCCACCATGACACACCACCCACCACCACCCACACACCACCCACCATTACTTCCACACCACCCACCATGACAGACCACCCACCATCACACACAACTCACCACCCACACATCACCCACCACCCACATACCACGTACCACACATCACCCACCACCCACATACCACCCACCATTACTTCCACACCACCCACCATGACACACCACCCACCACCCACATACCACGTACCACACATCACCCACCACCCACATACCACCCACCATCACACCACCCACCATCCACCACCCACATACCCACCACCCACATACCCACCACCCACATACCACCCATCACCCACCTACCACCCACCATTACTTCCACACAACCCACCATGACACCACCCACCATCACACACAACTCACCACCCACCATGACACACCACCCACCACCCACCCACCACTCACACATAACCCACTACCTCATACCAAATCACCCACCGCCACATATCAAACCTACACACCACCCTGCCACACATCACCCACCATCACACACAACTCACCACCCACCATGACACCACCCACCACCCACATACCACGTACCACACATCACCCACCACCCACATACCACCCACCATCACACCACCCACCACCCACATACCCACCACCCACCACCCACATACCCACCACCCACATACCCACCACCCACATACCACCCACCATGACACCACCCACCACCCACATACCACGTACCACACATAACCCACCACCTCATACTAAATCACCCACCGCCACATATCAAACCTACACACCACCCTGCCACACATCACCCACCATCACACACAACTCACCACCCACCATGACACCACCCACCACCCACATGCCACGTACCACACATCACCCACCACCCACCATCTTACCACCCACCACCCACATACCCACCACCCACATACCACCCATCACCCACATACCACCCACCATTACTTCCACACCACCCACCATGACACCACCCACCATTACACACCACCCACCATCACACACAACTCACCACCCACATACCACATACCACCCACCACCCACAAACCCACATACCCACCACCCACATACCACCCACCATTACTTCCATACGACCCACCATGACACACCACCCACCATCACACACAACTCACCACCCACACACCACCCACCATGACACACCACCCACCATCACACCACCCACCACCCACATACCCACCACCCACATACCACCCACCACCCACATACCACCCACCATTACTTCCACACCACCCACCATCACACACCACCCACCACCCACATACCCACCACCCACATACCCACCACCCACATACCACCCACCATTACTTCCACACCACCCACCATCACACACCACCCACCACCCACATACCCACCACCCACATACCCACCACCCACATACCACCCACCCACATACCACCCACCACCCACATACCACGTACCACACATCACCCACCACCCACATACCACCCACCATCTTACCACCCACCACCCACATACCCACCACCCACATACCACCCATCACCCACATACCACCCACCATTACTTCCACACCACCCACCATGACACCACCCACCATTACACACCACCCACCACCCACATACCACCCACCACCCACATACCAACCACCACCCACCATTACTTACACACCACCCACCATGACACACCACCCACCATCACACACAACTCACCACCCACATACCACATACCACCCACCACCCACAAACCCACATACCCACCACCCACCATTACTTCCACACGACCCACCATGACACACCACCCACCATCACACACAACTCACCACCCACACACCACCCACCATGACACACCACCCACCATCACACC
This sequence comes from Theretra japonica, assembly GCA_033459515.1. Lineage (NCBI taxonomy): Eukaryota > Metazoa > Arthropoda > Insecta > Lepidoptera > Sphingidae > Theretra > Theretra japonica. The sequence continues at coordinate 25,401 of JAPMUD010000063.1, forward strand.
ACTTACCACCCACATACCCACCACCCACATACCACCCACCACCCACATACTACCCACCATTACTCCCACACCACCCACATACCCACCACCCACACATCACCCACCACCCACATACCACCCACCATCACACCACCCAGCACCCACATACCTACCACCCACATACCCACCACCCACATACCACCCACCATTACTTCCACACCACCCACCATGACACACCACCCACCACCCACATACCACGTACCACACATCACCCACCACCCACATACCACCCACCATCACACCACCCTCCACCCACATACCACCCATCACCCACATACCACCCACCATTACTTCCACACCACCCACCATCACACACAACTCACCACCCACCACCCACATACCACCCACCATTACTTCCACACCACCCACCATGACACACCACCCACCATCACACACCACCCACCACCCACATACCCACCACCCACATACCCACCACCCACATACCACCCACCACCCACATACCACCCACCCACATACCACCCACCACCCACATACCACCCACCATTACTTCCACACCACCCACCATGACACCACCCACCATCACACACAACTCACCACCCACCATGACACACCACCCACCACCCACATACCACGTACCACACATCACCCACCACCCACATACCAACCACCATCTTACCACCCACCACCCACATACCCACCACCCACATACCACCCATCACCCACATACCACCCACCATTACTTCCACACCACCCACCATGACACCACCCACCATTACACACCACCCACCACCCACATACCACCCACCACCCACATACCAACCACCACCCACCATTACTTACACACCACCCACCATGACACACCACCCACCATCACACACAACTCACCACCCACATACCACATACCACCCACCACCCACAAACCCACATACCCACCACCCACATACCACCCACCATTACTTCCACACGACCCACCATGACACACCACCCACCATCACACACAACTCACCACCCACATACCACCCACCATGACACACCACCCACCATCACACCAGTTACCACCCACATACCCACCTCCCACATACCACCCACCACCCACATACCACCCACCATTACTTCCACACCACCCACCATGACACACCACCCACCACCCACATACCAGCCACCACCCACATACCAACCACCACCCACCATTACTTACACACCACCCACCATGACACCTCCCACCACCCACATAACCCACCACCCACCACCCACATAACCCAACACCCACCACCTACACATCACCCACCACCTCATACCAAATCACCCACCGCCACATATCAAACCTTTACACCACCCTACCACACATCACCCACCATCACACCACCCACCACCCACCACCCACACATCACCCACAACCTCATACCAAATCACCCACCGCCACATATCAAACCTTTACACCACCCTACCACACATCACCCACCATCACACCACCCACCACTCACACATCACCCACCACCTCATACCAAATCACCCACCGCCACATATCAAACCTACACGCCACCCTACCATCACACCACCCACCATCACACCACCCACATGCCACCAACTACCCACTATCACACACCACCCACCATCACACACCACCCACCATCACACACCACTCACCATCCACACACCACCCACCACCCACACACCACCCACCATGACACACCACCCACCATCACACACCACCCACCATCACACACCACCCACCACCCACATACCCACCACCCACATACCCACCACCCACATACCACCCACCACCCACATACCACCCACCCGCATACCACCCACCACCCACATACCACCCACCATTACTTCCACACCACCCACCATGACACCACCCACCATCACACACAACTCACCACCCACCATGACACACCACCCACCACCCACATACCACGTACCACACATCACCCACCACCCACATACCACCCACCATCTTACCACCCACCACCCACATACCCACCACCCACATACCACCCATCACCCAAATACCACCCACCATTACTTCCACACCACCCACCATGACACCACCCACCATTACACACCACCCACCACCCACATACCACCCACCACCCACATACCAACCACCACCCACCATTACTTACACACCACCCACCATGACACACCACCCACCATCACACACAACTCACCACCCACATACCACATACCACCCACCACCCACAAACCCACATACCCACCACCCACATACCACCCACCAATACTTCCACACGACCCACGATGACACACCACCCACCATCACACACAACTCACCACCCACACACCACCCACCATGACACACCACCCACCATCACACCACTTACCACCCACATACCCACCACCCACATACCACCCACCACCCACATACCACCCACCATTACTTCCACACCACCCACCATGACACACCACCCACCACCCACATACCACCCACCACCCACATACCAACCACCACCCACCATTACTTACACACTACCCACCATGACACCTCCCACCACCCACATAACCCACCACCCACCACCCACATAACCCACCACCCACCACCCACACATCACCCACCACCTCATACCAAATCACCCACCGCCACATATCAAACCTTTACATCACCCTACCACACATCACCCACCATCACACCACCCACCACCCACCACTCACACATCACCCACCACCTCATACCAAATCACCCACCGCCACATATCAAACCTACACGCCACCCTACCATCACACCACCCACCATCACACCACCCACATGCCACCAACTACCCACTATCACACACCACCCACCATCACACACCACTCACCATCCACACACCACCCACCACCCACACACCACCCACCATGACACACCACCCACCATCACACCTCTTACCACCCACATACCCACCACCCACATACCACCCACCACCCACATACCACCCACCATTACTCCCACACCACCCACCATGACACACCACCCACCACCCACATACCACCCACCACCCCCATTCCAACCACCACCCACCATTACTTACACACCACCCACCATGACACCACCCACCACCCACATACCACGTACCACACATCACCCACCACCCACATACCACCCACCATCACACCACCCACCACCCACATACCCACCACCCACATACCACCCACCACCCACATACCACCCACCATTACTTCCACACCACCCACCATGACACCACCCACCACCCACATACCACGTACCACACATAACCCACCACCTCATACTAAATCACCCACCGCCACATATCAAACCTATACACCACCCTGCCACACATCACCCACCATCACACACAACTCACCACCCACCATGACACCACCCACCACCCACATACCACGTACCACACATCACCCACCACCCACATACCACCCACCATCTTACCACCCACCACCCACATACCCACCACCCACATACAGCCCATCACCCACACATCACCCACCATCACACCACCCACCACCCACCACCCACACATCACCCACAACCTCATACCAAATCACCCACCGCCACATATCAAACCTTTACACCACCCTACCACACATCACCCACCATCACACCACCCACCACTCACACATCACCCACCACCTCATACCAAATCACCCACCGCCACATATCAAACCTACACGCCACCCTACTATCACACCACCCACCATCACACCACCCACATGCCACCAACTACCCACTATCACACACCACCCACCATCACACACCACTCACCATCCACACACCACCCACCACCCACACACCACCCACCATGACACACCACCCACCATCACACCACTTACCACCCACATACCCACCACCCACATACCACCCACCACCCACATACCACCCACCATTACTTCCACACGACCCACCATGACACCACCCACCATCACACACAACTCACCACCCACCATGACACATCACCCACCACCCACATACCACGTACCACACATAACCCACCACCTTATACCAAATCACCCACCGCCACATATCAAACCTACACACCACCCTGCCACACATCACCCACCATCACACACAACTCACCACCCACCATGACACACCACCCACCACCCATATACCACCCACCATCACACCACCCAGCACCCACATACCCACCACCCACATACCACCCACCATTACTTCCACACCACCCACCATGACACCACCCAACATCACACACAACTCACCACCCACACACCACCCACCATGACACCACCCACCATCACACTTCCCACCACCCACATACCCATCACCCACATACCCACCACCCACATACCACCCACCACCCACATACCACCCACCATTACTTCCACACCACCCACCATGACACACCACCCACCACCCACATACCACGTACCACACATCACCCACCACCCACATACCACCCACCATCACACCACCCACCACCCACATACCCACCACCCACATACAACCCACCATCACACCACGCACCACCCACCACCCACATACCCACCACCCACATACAACCCACCATCACACCACGCACCACCCACCACCCACATACCCACCACCCACATACCCATCACCCACATACCCACCACCCACACACCACCCACCACCCACATGCCACGTACCAGCCATCACCCACATACCACCCACCATTACTTCCACACCACCCACCATGACACCACCCACCATCACACACAACTCACCATCCACACACCACCCACCATGACACCACCCACCATCACACCACCCACCACCCACATACCCACCACCCACATACCCACAGCCCACATACCACCCACCACCCACCACCCACATACCACCCACCATCACACATCACCCACCACCCACATACCACCCACCATCACACCACCCACCACCCACATACCCACCACCCACATACCCACCACCCACATACAACCCATCACCCACATACCAACCACCATTACTTCCACACAACCCACCATGACACACCACCCACCACCCACATACCACGTACCACACATCACCCACCACCCACATACCACCCACCATCACACCACGCACCACCCACCACCCACATACCCACCACCCACATACCCACCACCCACATACCCACCACCCACACACCACCCACCACCCACATTCCACGTACCACACATCACCCACCACCCACATACCCACAACCCACATACCACCCATCACCCACATACCACCCACCATTACTTCCACACCACCCACAATGACACCACCCACCATCACACACAACTCACCACCCACCATGACACATCACCCACCACCCACATACCACGTACCACACATCACCCACCACCCACATACCACCCACCATCACACCACGCACCACCCACCACCCACATACCCACCACCCACATACCCACCACCCACATACCCACCACCCACACACCACCCACCACCCACATTCCACGTACCACACATCACCCACCACCCACATACCACCCACCATCACACCACCCACATACCCACCACCCACACACCACCCACCACCCACATTCCACGTACCACACATCACCCACCACCCACATACCACCCACCATCACACCACCCACCACCCACATACCACCCATCACCCACATACCACCCACCATCACACCACGCACCACCCACCACCCACATACCCACCACCCACATACCCACCACCCACACACCACCCACCACCCACATTCCACGTACCACACATCACCCACCACCCACATACCACCCACCATCACACCACCCACATACCCACCACCCACACATCACCCACCACCCACATACCACCCACCATTACTTCCACACCACCCACCATGACACCACCCAACATCACACACAACTCACCACCCACACACCACCCACCATGACACCACCCACCATCACACTTCCCACCACCCACATACCCACCACCCACATACCCACCACCCACATACCACCCACCACCCACATACCACCCACCATTACTTCCACACCACCCACCATGACACACCACCCACCACCCACATACCACGTACCACACATCACCCACCACCCACATACCACCCACCATCACACCACCCACCACCCACATACCCACCACCCACATACAACCCACCATCACACCACGCACCACCCACCACCCACATACCCACCACCCACATACAACCCACCATCACACCACGCACCACCCACCACCCACATACCCACCACCCACATACCCATCACCCACATACCCACCACCCACACACCACCCACCACCCACATGCCACGTACCAGCCATCACCCACATACCACCCACCATTACTTCCACACCACCCACCATGACACCACCCACCATCACACACAACTCACCACCCACACACCACCCACCATGACACCACCCACCATCACACCACCCACCACCCACATACCCACCACCCACATACCCACAGCCCACATACCACCCACCACCCACCACCCACATACCACCCACCATCACACATCACCCACCACCCACATACCACCCACCATCACACCACCCACCACCCACATACCCACCACCCACATACCCACCACCCACATACAACCCATCACCCACATACCAAACACCATTACTTCCACACAACCCACCATGACACACCACCCACCACCCACATACCACGTACCACACATCACCCACCACCCACATACCACCCACCATCACACCACGCACCACCCACCACCCACATACCCACCACCCACATACCCACCACCCACATACCCACCACCCACACACCACCCACCACCCACATTCCACGTACCACACATCACCCACCACCCACATACCCACAACCCACATACCACCCATCACCCACATACCACCCACCATTACTTCCACACCACCCACAATGACACCACCCACCATCACACACAACTCACCACCCACCATGACACATCACCCACCACCCACATACCACGTACCACACATCACCCACCACCCACATACCCACCACCCACATACCCACCACCCACACACCACCCACCACCCACATTCCACGTACCACACATCACCCACCACCCACATACCACCCACCATCACACCACCCACATACCCACCACCCACACACCACCCACCACCCACATTCCACGTACCACACATCACCCACCACCCACATACCACCCACCATCACACCACCCACCACCCACATACCACCCATCACCCACATACCACCCACCACCCACATTCCACGTACCACACATCACCCACCACCCACATACAACCCATCACCCACATACCACCCACCATTACTTCCACACCACCCACCATGACACACCACCCACCACCCACATACCACCCACCATCACACCACCCAGCACCCACATACCCACCACCCACATACCCACCACCCACATACCACCCACCACCCACATACCACCCACCATTACTTCCACACCACCCACCATTACTTCCACACCACCCACCATGACACCACCCACCATCACACACAACTCACCACCCACCATGACACACCACCCACCACCCACATACCACGTACCACACATAACCCACCACCTCATACCAAATCACCCACCGCCACATATCAAACCTACACACCACCCTGCCACACATCACCCACCATCACATACAACTCACCACCCACCATGACACACCACTCACAACCCACATACCACGTACCACACATCACCCACCACCCACATACCACCCACCATCACACCACCCAGCACCCACATACCCACCACCCACATACCCACCACCCACATACCACCCACCACCCACATACCACCCACCATTACTTCCACACCACCCACCATTACTTCCACACCACCCACCATGACACCACCCACCATCACACACAACTCACCACCCACCATGACACACCACCCACCACCCACATACCACGTACCACACATAACCCACCACCTCATACTAAATCACCCACCGCCACATATCAAACCTACACACCACCCTGCCACACATCACCCATCATCACACACAACTCACCACCCACCATGACACCACCCACCACCCACATACCACGTACCATTACTTCCACACCACCCACCATGACACCACCCACCACCCACATACCACGTACCATTACTTCCACACCACCCACCATGACACCACCCACCATCACACACAACTCACCACCCACCATGACACACCACCCACCACCCACATACCACGTACCACACATAACCCACCACCTCATACCAAATCACCCACCGCCACATATCAAACCTACACACCACCCTGCCACACATCACCCACCATCACATACAACTCACCACCCACCATGACACACCACTCACAACCCACATACCACGTACCACACATCACCCACCACCCACATACCACCCACCATCACACCACCCAGCACCCACATACCCACCACCCACATACCCACCACCCACATACCACCCACCACCCACATACCACCCACCATTACTTCCACACCACCCACCATTACTTCCACACCACCCACCATGACACCACCCACCATCACACACAACTCACCACCCACCATGACACACCACCCACCACCCACATACCACGTACCACACATAACCCACCACCTCATACTAAATCACCCACCGCCACATATCAAACCTACACACCACCCTGCCACACATCACCCATCATCACACACAACTCACCACCCACCATGACACCACCCACCACCCACATACCACGTACCATTACTTCCACACCACCCACCATGACACCACCCACCATCACACACAACTCACCACCCACACATCACCCACCACCCACATACCACGTACCACACATCACCCACCACCCACATACCACGTACCACACATCACCCACCACCCACATACCACCCACCATTACTTCCACACCACCCACCATGACACACCACCCACCACCCACATACCACGTACCACACATCACCCACCACCCACATACCACCCACCATCACACCACCCACCACCCACCACCCACATACCCACCACCCACATACCCACCACCCACATACCACCCATCACCCACATACCACCCACCATTACTTCCACACAACCCACCATGACACCACCCACCATCACACACAACTCACCACCCACCATGACACACCACCCACCACCCACATACCACGTACCACACATAACCCACTACCTCATACCAAATCACCCACCGCCACATATCAAACCTACACACCACCCTGCCACACATCACCCACCATCACACACAACTCACCACCCACCATGACACCACCCACCACCCACATACCACGTACCACACATCACCCACCACCCACATACCACCCACCATCACACAACCCACCATCACACCACCCACCATCACACACAACTCACCACCTACACACCACCCACCATGACACCACCCACCATCACACCGCCCACCACCCACATACCCACCACCCACATACCCACCACCCACATACCACCCACCACCCACATACCACCCACCGTTATTTCCACACCACCCACCATGACACACCACCCACCACCACCCACACACCACCCACCATTACTTCCACACCACCCACCATGACAGACCACCCACCATCACACACAACTCACCACCCACACATCACCCACCACCCACATACCACGTACCACACATCACCCACCACCCACATACCACCCACCATTACTTCCACACCACCCACCATGACACACCACCCACCACCCACATACCACGTACCACACATCACCCACCACCCACATACCACCCACCATCACACCACCCACCATCCACCACCCACATACCCACCACCCACATACCCACCACCCACATACCACCCATCACCCACCTACCACCCACCATTACTTCCACACAACCCACCATGACACCACCCACCATCACACACAACTCACCACCCACCATGACACACCACCCACCACCCACCCACCACTCACACATAACCCACTACCTCATACCAAATCACCCACCGCCACATATCAAACCTACACACCACCCTGCCACACATCACCCACCATCACACACAACTCACCACCCACCATGACACCACCCACCACCCACATACCACGTACCACACATCACCCACCACCCACATACCACCCACCATCACACCACCCACCACCCACATACCCACCACCCACCACCCACATACCCACCACCCACATACCCACCACCCACATACCACCCACCATGACACCACCCACCACCCACATACCACGTACCACACATAACCCACCACCTCATACTAAATCACCCACCGCCACATATCAAACCTACACACCACCCTGCCACACATCACCCACCATCACACACAACTCACCACCCACCATGACACCACCCACCACCCACATGCCACGTACCACACATCACCCACCACCCACCATCTTACCACCCACCACCCACATACCCACCACCCACATACCACCCATCACCCACATACCACCCACCATTACTTCCACACCACCCACCATGACACCACCCACCATTACACACCACCCACCATCACACACAACTCACCACCCACATACCACATACCACCCACCACCCACAAACCCACATACCCACCACCCACATACCACCCACCATTACTTCCATACGACCCACCATGACACACCACCCACCATCACACACAACTCACCACCCACACACCACCCACCATGACACACCACCCACCATCACACCACCCACCACCCACATACCCACCACCCACATACCACCCACCACCCACATACCACCCACCATTACTTCCACACCACCCACCATCACACACCACCCACCACCCACATACCCACCACCCACATACCCACCACCCACATACCACCCACCATTACTTCCACACCACCCACCATCACACACCACCCACCACCCACATACCCACCACCCACATACCCACCACCCACATACCACCCACCCACATACCACCCACCACCCACATACCACGTACCACACATCACCCACCACCCACATACCACCCACCATCTTACCACCCACCACCCACATACCCACCACCCACATACCACCCATCACCCACATACCACCCACCATTACTTCCACACCACCCACCATGACACCACCCACCATTACACACCACCCACCACCCACATACCACCCACCACCCACATACCAACCACCACCCACCATTACTTACACACCACCCACCATGACACACCACCCACCATCACACACAACTCACCACCCACATACCACATACCACCCACCACCCACAAACCCACATACCCACCACCCACCATTACTTCCACACGACCCACCATGACACACCACCCACCATCACACACAACTCACCACCCACACACCACCCACCATGACACACCACCCACCATCACACCACTTACCACCCACATACCCACCACCCACATACCACCCACCACCCACATACTACCCACCATTACTCCCACACCACCCACATACCCACCACCCACACATCACCCACCACCCACATACCACCCACCATCACACCACCCAGCACCCACATACCTACCACCCACATACCCACCACCCACATACCACCCACCATTACTTCCACACCACCCACCATGACACACCACCCACCACCCACATACCACGTACCACACATCACCCACCACCCACATACCACCCACCATCACACCACCCTCCACCCACATACCACCCATCACCCACATACCACCCACCATTACTTCCACACCACCCACCATCACACACAACTCACCACCCACCACCCACATACCACCCACCATTACTTCCACACCACCCACCATGACACACCACCCACCATCACACACCACCCACCACCCACATACCCACCACCCACATACCCACCACCCACATACCACCCACCACCCACATACCACCCACCCACATACCACCCACCACCCACATACCACCCACCATTACTTCCACACCACCCACCATGACACCACCCACCATCACACACAACTCACCACCCACCATGACACACCACCCACCACCCACATACCACGTACCACACATCACCCACCACCCACATACCAACCACCATCTTACCACCCACCACCCACATACCCACCACCCACATACCACCCATCACCCACATACCACCCACCATTACTTCCACACCACCCACCATGACACCACCCACCATTACACACCACCCACCACCCACATACCACCCACCACCCACATACCAACCACCACCCACCATTACTTACACACCACCCACCATGACACACCACCCACCATCACACACAACTCACCACCCACATACCACATACCACCCACCACCCACAAACCCACATACCCACCACCCACATACCACCCACCATTACTTCCACACGACCCACCATGACACACCACCCACCATCACACACAACTCACCACCCACATACCACCCACCATGACACACCACCCACCATCACACCAGTTACCACCCACATACCCACCTCCCACATACCACCCACCACCCACATACCACCCACCATTACTTCCACACCACCCACCATGACACACCACCCACCACCCACATACCAGCCACCACCCACATACCAACCACCACCCACCATTACTTACACACCACCCACCATGACACCTCCCACCACCCACATAACCCACCACCCACCACCCACATAACCCAACACCCACCACCTACACATCACCCACCACCTCATACCAAATCACCCACCGCCACATATCAAACCTTTACACCACCCTACCACACATCACCCACCATCACACCACCCACCACCCACCACCCACACATCACCCACAACCTCATACCAAATCACCCACCGCCACATATCAAACCTTTACACCACCCTACCACACATCACCCACCATCACACCACCCACCACTCACACATCACCCACCACCTCATACCAAATCACCCACCGCCACATATCAAACCTACACGCCACCCTACCATCACACCACCCACCATCACACCACCCACATGCCACCAACTACCCACTATCACACACCACCCACCATCACACACCACCCACCATCACACACCACTCACCATTCACACACCACCCACCACCCACACACCACCCACCATGACACACCACCCACCATCACACACCACCCACCATCACACACCACCCACCACCCACATACCCACCACCCACATACCCACCACCCACATACCACCCACCACCCACATACCACCCACCCGCATACCACCCACCACCCACATACCACCCACCATTACTTCCACACCACCCACCATGACACCACCCACCATCACACACAACTCACCACCCACCATGACACACCACCCACCACCCACATACCACGTACCACACATCACCCACCACCCACATACCACCCACCATCTTACCACCCACCACCCACATACCCACCACCCACATACCACCCATCACCCAAATACCACCCACCATTACTTCCACACCACCCACCATGACACCACCCACCATTACACACCACCCACCACCCACATACCACCCACCACCCACATACCAACCACCACCCACCATTACTTACACACCACCCACCATGACACACCACCCACATACCACCCATCACCCAAATACCACCCACCATTACTTCCACACCACCCACCATGACACCACCCACCATTACACACCACCCACCACCCACATACCACCCACCACCCACATACCAACCACCACCCACCATTACTTACACACCACCCACCATGACACACCACCCACCATCACACACAACTCACCACCCACATACCACATACCACCCACCACCCACAAACCCACATACCCACCACCCACATACCACCCACCAATACTTCCACACGACCCACGATGACACACCACCCACCATCACACACAACTCACCACCCACACACCACCCACCATGACACACCACCCACCATCACACCACTTACCACCCACATACCCACCACCCACATACCACCCACCACCCACATACCACCCACCATTACTTCCACACCACCCACCATGACACACCACCCACCACCCACATACCACCCACCACCCACATACCAACCACCACCCACCATTACTTACACACTACCCACCATGACACCTCCCACCACCCACATAACCCACCACCCACCACCCACATAACCCACCACCCACCACCCACACATCACCCACCACCTCATACCAAATCACCCACCGCCACATATCAAACCTTTACATCACCCTACCACACATCACCCACCATCACACCACCCACCACCCACCACTCACACATCACCCACCACCTCATACCAAATCACCCACCGCCACATATCAAACCTACACGCCACCCTACCATCACACCACCCACCATCACACCACCCACATGCCACCAACTACCCACTATCACACACCACCCACCATCACACACCACTCACCATCCACACACCACCCACCACCCACACACCACCCACCATGACACACCACCCACCATCACACCACTTACCACCCACATACCCACCACCCACATACCACACACCACCCACATACCACCCACCATTACTCCCACACCACCCACCATGACACACCACCCACCACCCACATACCACCCACCACCCCCATTCCAACCACCACCCACCATTACTTACACACCACCCACCATGACACCACCCACCACCCACATACCACGTACCACACATCACCCACCACCCACATACCACCCACCATCACACCACCCACCACCCACATACCCACCACCCACATACCACCCACCACCCACATACCACCCACCATTACTTCCACACCACCCACCATGACACCACCCACCACCCACATACCACGTACCACACATAACCCACCACCTCATACTAAATCACCCACCGCCACATATCAAACCTATACACCACCCTGCCACACATCACCCACCATCACACACAACTCACCACCCACCATGACACCACCCACCACCCACATACCACGTACCACACATCACCCACCACCCACATACCACCCACCATCTTACCACCCACCACCCACATACCCACCACCCACATACAGCCCATCACCCACACATCACCCACCATCACACCACCCACCACCCACCACCCACACATCACCCACAACCTCATACCAAATCACCCACCGCCACATATCAAACCTTTACACCACCCTACCACACATCACCCACCATCACACCACCCACCACTCACACATCACCCACCACCTCATACCAAATCACCCACCGCCACATATCAAACCTACACGCCACCCTACTATCACACCACCCACCATCACACCACCCACATGCCACCAACTACCCACTATCACACACCACCCACCATCACACACCACTCACCATCCACACACCACCCACCACCCACACACCACCCACCATGACACACCACCCACCATCACACCACTTACCACCCACATACCCACCACCCACATACCACCCACCACCCACATACCACCCACCATTACTCCCACACCACCCACCATGACACACCACCCACCACCCACATACCACCCACCACCCCCATTCCAACCACCACCCACCATTACTTACACACCACCCACCATGACACCACCCACCACCCACATACCACGTACCACACATCACCCACCACCCACATACCACCCACCATCACACCACCCACCACCCACATACCCACCACCCACATACCACCCACCACCCACATACCACCCACCATTACTTCCACACCACCCACCATGACACCACCCACCACCCACATACCACGTACCACACATAACCCACCACCTCATACTAAATCACCCACCGCCACATATCAAACCTATACACCACCCTGCCACACATCACCCACCATCACACACAACTCACCACCCACCATGACACCACCCACCACCCACATACCACGTACCACACATCACCCACCACCCACATACCACCCACCATCTTACCACCCACCACCCACATACCCACCACCCACATACAGCCCATCACCCTCATACCACCCACCATTACTTCCACACCACCCACCATGACACCACCCACCATTACACACCACCCACCATCACACACAACTCACCACCCACATACCACATACCACCCACCACCCACAAACCCACATACCCACCACCCACATACCATCCACCATTACTTCCACACGACCCACCATGACACACCACCCACCATCACACACAACTCACCACCCACACACCACCCACCATGACACATCACCCACCATCACACCACCCACCACCCACATACCCACCACCCACATACCACCCACCACCCACATACCACCCACCATTACTTCCACACCACCCACCATCACACACCACCCACCACCCACATACCCACCACCCACATACCCACCACCCACATACCACCAACCACCAACATACCACCCACCCACATACCACCCACCACCCACATACCACCCACCATTACTTCCACACCACCCACCATGACACCACCCACCATCACACACAACTCACCACCCACCATGACACACCACCCACCACCCACATACCACGTACCACACATCACCCACCACCCACATACCACCCACCATCTAACCACCCACCACCCACATACCCACCACCCACATACCACCCATCACCCACATACCACCCACCATTACTTCCACACCACCCACCATGACACCACCCACCATTACACACAACCCACCACCCACATACCACCCACCACCCACATACCAACCACCACCCACCATTACTTACACACCACCCACCATGACACACCACCCACCATCACACACAACTCACCACCCACATACCACATACCACCCACCACCCACAAACCCACATACCCACCACCCACATACCACCCACCATTACTTCCACACGACCCACCATGACACACCACCCACCATCACACACAACTCACCACCCACACACCACCCACCATGACACACCACCCACCATCACACCACTTACCACCCACATACCCACCACCCACATACCACCCACCACCCACATACCACCCACCATTACTTCCACACCACCCACCATGACACACCACCCACCACCCACATACCACCCACCACCCCCATTCCAACCACCACCCACCATTACTTACACACCACCCACCATGACACCTCCCACCACCCACATAACCCACCACCCACCACCCACATAACCCACCACCCACCACCTACACATCACCCACCACCTCATACCAAATCACCCACCGCCACATATCAAACCTTTACACCACCCTACCACACATCACCCACCATCACACCACCCACCACCCACCACCCACACATCACCCACAACCTCATACCAAATCACCCACCGCCACATATCAAACCTTTACACCACCCTACCACACATCACCCACCATCACACCACCCACCACTCACACATCACCCACCACCTCATACCAAATCACCCACCGCCACATATCAAACCTACACGCCACCCTACCATCACACCACCCACCATCACACCACCCACATGCCACCAACTACCCACTATCACACACCACCCACCATCACACACCACTCACCATCCACACACCACCCACCACCCACACACCACCCACCATGACACACCACCCACCATCACACACCACCCACCACCCACATACCCACCACCCACATACCCACCCCCCACATACCACCCACCACCTTCATACCACCCACCCACATACCACCCACCACCCACATACCACCCACCATTACTTCCACACCACCCACCATGACACCACCCACCATCACACACAACTCACCACCCACCATGACACACCACCCACCACCCACATACCACGTACCACACATCACCCACCACCCACATACCACCCACCATCTTACCACCCACCACCCACATACCCACCACCCACATACCACCCATCACCCACATCCCACCCACCATTACTTCCACACCACCCACCATGACACCACCCACCATTACACACCACCCACCACCCACGTACCACCCACCACCCACATACCAACCACCACCCACCATTACTTACACACCACCCACCATGACACACCACCCACCATCACACACAACTCACCACCCACATACCACATACCACCCACCACCCACAAACCCACATACCCACCACCCACATACCACCCACCATTACTTCCACAGGACCCACCATGACACACCACCCACCATCACACACAACTCACCACCCACATACCACCGACCATGACACACCACCCACCATCACACCACTTACCACCCACATACCCACCACCCACATACCACCCAGCACCCACATACCACCCACTATTACTTCCACACCACCCACCATGACACACCACCCACCACCCACATACCACCCACCATCACACCACCCACCACCCACATACCCACCACCCACATACCACCCATCACCCACATACCATCCACCATTACTTCCACACCACCCACCATGACACCACTCACCATCACACACAACTCACCACCCACACACCACCCACCATGACACCACCCACCATCACACCACCCACCACCAACATACCCACCACCCACATACCCACCATCCACATACCACCCACCACCCACATACCACCCATCATTACTTCCACACCACCCACCATGACACACCACCCACCATCACACACAACTCACCACCCACACATCACCCACCACCCACATACCACGTACCACACATCACCCACCACCCACATACCACCCACCATCACACCACCCAGCACCCACATACCTACCACCCACATACCCACCACCCACATACCACCCACCATTACTTCCACAATACCCACCATGACACACCACCAACCACCCACATACCCACCACCCACATACCCACCACCCACATACCCACCACCCACATACCCACCACCCACATACAACCCATCACCCACATACCACCCACCATTACTTCCACACCACCCACCATGACACCACCCACCATCACACACAACTCACCACCCACCATGACAAACCACCCACCACCCACATACCACCCATCACCCACATACCACCCACCATTACTTCCACACCACCCACCATGACACCACCCACCATCACACACAACTCACCACCCACCATGACACACCACCCACCACCCACATACCACGTACCACACATAACCCACCACCTCATACCAAATCACCCACCGCCACATATCAAACCTACACACCACCCTGCCACACATCACCCACCATCACACACAACTCACCACCCACCATGACACACCACCCACCACCCACATACCACGTACCACACATCACCCACCACCCATATACCACCCACCATCACACCACCCAGCACCCACATACCCACCACCCACATACCACCCACCATTACTTCCACACCACCCACCATGACACCACCCACCATCACACACAACTCACCACCCACCACTCACATACCCACCACCCACATACCCACCACCCACACACCACCCACCATGACACACCACCCACCACCCACATACCACGTACCACACATCACCCACCACCCACATACCACCCACCATCACACCACCCACCACCCACATACACACCACCCACATACCACCCATCACCCACATACCACCCACCATTACTTCCACACCACCCACCATGACACACCACCCACCATCACACACAACTCACCACCCACACATCACACACCATCCACATACCACGTACCACACATCACCCACCACCCACATATCACCCACCATCACACCACCCAGCACCCACATACCTACCACCCACATACCCACCACCCACATACCACCCACCATTACTTCCACACCACCCACCATGACACACCACCCACCACCCACATACCACGTACCACACATCACCCACCACCCACATACCACCCACCATCACACCACCCTCCACCCACATACCACCCATCACCCACATACCACCCACCATTACTTCCACACCACCCACCATGACACCACCCACCATCACACACAACTCACCACCCACCACCCACATACCACCCATCACCCACATACCACCCACCATTACTTCCACACCACCAACCATGACACCACCCACCATCACACACAACTCACCACCCACACACCACCTACCATGACACCACCCATCATCACACCACCCACCACCCACATACGCACAACCCACATACCCACCACCCACATACCACCCACCACCCACATACCACCCACCATTACTTCCACAGCACCCACCATCACACACAACTCACCACCCACCATGACACACCACCCACCACCCACATACCACGTACCACACATCACCCACCACCTACATACCACCCACCATCACACCACCCAGCACCCACATACCCACCACCCACATACCACCCACCATTACTTCCAAACCACCCACCATGACGCCACCCACCATCACGCACAACTCACCACCCACCACCCACATACCCACCACCCACACACCACCCACCATGACACACCACCCACCACCCACATACCACGTACCTTACATCACCCACCACCCACATACCACCCACTTTCACACCACCCACCACCCACATACCCACCATCCACATACCCACCACCCACATACCACCCATCACCCACATACCACCCACCATTACTTCCACACGACCCACCATGACACACCACCCACCACCCACATACCACCCACCACCCACCACCCACATACCACCCACCATCACACCACCCACCACCCACATACCCACAACCCACATACCACCCATCACCCACATACCACCCACCATTACTTCCACACCACCCACCATGACACCACCCACCATCACACACAACTCACCACCCACCATGACACATCACCCACCACCCACATACCACGTACCACACATAACCCACCACCTTATACCAAATCACCCACCGCCACATATCAAACCTACACACCACCCTGCCACACATCACCCACCATCACACACAACTCACCACCCACCATGACACACCACCCACCACCCATATACCACCCACCATCACACCACCCAGCACCCACATACCCACCACCCACATACCACCCACCATTACTTCCACACCACCCACCATGACCCCACCCAACATCACACACAACTCACCACCCACACACCACCCACCATGACACCACCCACCATCACACTTCCCACCACCCACATACCCACCACCCACATACCCACCACCCACATACCACCCACCACCCACATACCACCCACCATTACTTCCACACCACCCACCATGACACACCACCCACCACCCACATACCACGTACCACACATCACCCACCACCCACATACCACCCACCATCACACCACCCACCACCCACATACCCACCACCCACATACAACCCACCATCACACCACGCACCACCCACCACCCACATACCCACCACCCACATACAACCCACCATCACACCACGCACCACCCACCACCCACATACCCACCACCCACATACCCATCACCCACATACCCACCACCCACACACCACCCACCACCCACATGCCACGTACCAGCCATCACCCACATACCACCCACCATTACTTCCACACCACCCACCATGACACCACCCACCATCACACAGAACTCACCACCCACACACCACCCACCATGACACCACCCACCATCACACCACCCACCACCCACATACCCACCACCCACATACCCACAGCCCACATACCACCCACCACCCACCACCCACATACCACCCACCATCACACATCACCCACCACCCACATACCACCCACCATCACACCACCCACCACCCACATACCCACCACCCACATACCCACCACCCACATACAACCCATCACCCACATACCAACCACCATTACTTCCACACAACCCACCATGACACACCACCCACCACCCACATACCACGTACCACACATCACCCACCACCCACATACCACCCACCATCACACCACGCACCACCCACCACCCACATACCCACCACCCACATACCCACCACCCACATACCCACCACCCACACACCACCCACCACCCACATTCCACGTACCACACATCACCCACCACCCACATACCCACAACCCACATACCACCCATCACCCACATACCACCCACCATTACTTCCACACCACCCACAATGACACCACCCACCATCACACACAACTCACCACCCACCATGACACATCACCCACCACCCACATACCACGTACCACACATCACCCACCACCCACATACCACCCACCATCACACCACGCACCACCCACCACCCACATACCCACCACCCACATACCCACCACCCACATACCCACCACCCACACACCACCCACCACCCACATTCCACGTACCACACATCACCCACCACCCACATACCACCCACCATCACACCACCCACATACCCACCACCCACACACCACCCACCACCCACATACCACGTACCACACATCACCCACCACCTACATACCACCCACCATCACACCACCCAGCACCCACATACCCACCACCCACATACCACCCACCATTACTTCCAAACCACCCACCATGACGCCACCCACCATCACGCACAACTCACCACCCACCACCCACATACCCACCACCCACACACCACCCACCATGACACACCACCCACCACCCACATACCACGTACCTTACATCACCCACCACCCACATACCACCCACTTTCACACCACCCACCACCCACATACCCACCATCCACATACCCACCACCCACATACCACCCATCACCCACATACCACCCACCATTACTTCCACACGACCCACCATGACACACCACCCACCACCCACATACCACCCACCACCCACCACCCACATACCACCCACCATCACACCACCCACCACCCACATACCCACAACCCACATACCACCCATCACCCACATACCACCCACCATTACTTCCACACCACCCACCATGACACCACCCACCATCACACACAACTCACCACCCACCATGACACATCACCCACCACCCACATACCACGTACCACACATAACCCACCACCTTATACCAAATCACCCACCGCCACATATCAAACCTACACACCACCCTGCCACACATCACCCACCATCACACACAACTCACCACCCACCATGACACACCACCCACCACCCATATACCACCCACCATCACACCACCCAGCACCCACATACCCACCACCCACATACCACCCACCATTACTTCCACACCACCCACCATGACACCACCCAACATCACACACAACTCACCACCCACACACCACCCACCATGACACCACCCACCATCACACTTCCCACCACCCACATACCCACCACCCACATACCCACCACCCACATACCACCCACCACCCACATACCACCCACCATTACTTCCACACCACCCACCATGACACACCACCCACCACCCACATACCACGTACCACACATCACCCACCACCCACATACCACCCACCATCACACCACCCACCACCCACATACCCACCACCCACATACAACCCACCATCACACCACGCACCACCCACCACCCACATACCACCCACCATCACACCACCCACCACCCACATACCCACCACCCACATACCACCCACCATTACTTCCACACCACCCACCATGACACCACCCACCATCACAGACAATTCACCACCCACCACCCACATACCCACCACCCACATACCCACCACCCACACACCACCCACCATGACACACCACCCACACACCACCCACCATGACACACCACCCACCATGACACACCACCCACCACCCACATACCACGTACCACACATCACCCACATACCCACCACCCACATACCACCCATCACCCACATACCACCCACCATTACTTCCACACCACCAACCATGCCACCACCCACCATCACACACAACTCACCACCCACACACCACCTACCATGACACCACCCATCATCACACCACCAACCACCCACATATCCACCACCCACATACCCACCACCCACATACCACCCACCACCCACATACCACCCACCATTACTTCCACAGCACCCACCATCACACACAACTCACCACCCACCATGACACACCACCCACCACCCACATACCACGTACCACACATCACCCACCACCTACATACCACCCACCATCACACCACCCAGCACCCACATACCCACCACCCACATACCACCCACCATTACTTCCAAACCACCCACAATGACACCACCCACCATCACACACAACTCACCAGCCACCACCCACATACCCACCACCCACACACCACCCACCATGACACATCACCCACCACCCACATACCACCCACTTTCACACCACCCACCACCCACATACCCACCATCCACATACCCACCACCCACATACCACCCATCACCCACATACCACCCACCATTACTTCCACAGGACCCACCATGACACACCACCCACCACCCACATACCACCCACCACCCACCACCCACATACCACCCACCATCACACCACCCACCACCCACATACCCACAACTCACATTCCACCCATCACCCACATACCACCCACCATTACTTCCACACCACCCACCATGACACCAGCCACCATCACACACAACTCACCACCCACCATGACACATACCCACCACCCACACACCACCCACCATGACACATCACCCACCACCCACATACCAACCACCATCACACCACCCACCACCCACATACCCACCACCCACATACCCACAGCCCACATACCACACACCACCCACCACCACCATACCACCCACCATCACACCACCCACCACCCACATACCCACCACCCACATACCACCCATCACCCACATACCACCCACCATTACTTCCACACCACCCACCATGACACCACCCACAATCACACACAACTCACCACCCACCATGACACACCACCCACCACCCACATACCACGTACCACACATCACCCACCACCCACATACCACCCACCATCACACCACCCACCATCACACACAACTCACCACCCACCATGACACACCACCCACCACCCACATACCACGTACCACACATCACCCACCACCTACATACCACCCACCATCACACCACCCAGCACCCACATACCCACCACCCACATACCACCCACCATTACTTCCAAACCACCCACAATGACACCACCCACCATCACACACAACTCACCAGCCACCACCCACATACCCACCACCCACACACCACCCACCATGACACATCACCCACCACCCACATACCACCCACTTTCACACCACCCACCACCCACATACCCACCATCCACATACCCACCACCCACATACCACCCATCACCCACATACCACCCACCATTACTTCCACACGACCCACCATGACACACCACCCACCACCCACATACCACCCACCACCCACCACCCACATACCACCCACCATCACACCACCCACCACCCACATACCCACAACTCACATACCACCCATCACCCACATACCACCCACCATTACTTCCACACCACCCACCATGACACCAGCCACCATCACACACAACTCACCACCCACCATGACACATCACCCACCACCCACATACCACGTACCACACATAACCCACCGCCACATATCAAACCTACACACCACCCTGCCACACATCACCCACCATCACACACAACTCACCACCCACCATGACACACCACCCACCACCCACATACCACGTACCAAACATCACCCACCACCCACATACCACCCACCATCACACCACCCAGCACCCACATACCCACCACCCACATACACACACCATTACTTCCACACCACCAACCATGACACCACCCACCATCACACACAACTCACCACCCACCACCCACATACCCACCACCCACATACCCACCACCCACACACCACCCACCATGACACACCACCCACCACCCACATACCTCCCACCATCACACACCACCCACCATCACACACCACCCACCATCACACCACCCACCACCCACATACCCACCACCCACATACCCACCATCCACATACCCACCACCCACATACCACCCATCACCCACATACCACCCACCATTACTTCCACACGACCCACCATGACACACCACCCACCACCCACATACCACCCACCACCCACCACCCACATACCACCCACCATCACACCACCCACCACCCACATACCCACAACTCACATACCACCCATCACCCACATACCACCCACCATTACTTCCACACCACCCACCATGACACCAGCCACCATCACACACAACTCACCACCCACCATGACACATCACCCACCACCCACATACCACGTACCACACATAACCCACCGCCACATATCAAACCTACACACCACCCTGCCACACATCACCCACCATCACACACAACTCACCACCCACCATGACACACCACCCACCACCCACATACCACGTACCAAACATCACCCACCACCCACATACCACCCACCATCACACCACCCAGCACCCACATACCCACCACCCACATACACACACCATTACTTCCACACCACCAACCATGACACCACCCACCATCACACACAACTCACCACCCACCACCCACATACCCACCACCCACATACCCACCACCCACACACCACCCACCATGACACACCACCCACCACCCACATACCTCCCACCATCACACACCACCCACCATCACACACCACCCACCATCACACCACCCACCACCCACATACCCACCACCCACATACCCACCATCCACATACCCACCACCCACATACCACCCATCACCCACATACCACCCACCATTACTTCCACACGACCCACCATGACACACCACCCACCACCCACATACCACCCACCACCCACCACCCACATACCACCCACCATCACACCACCCACCACCCACATACCCACAACTCACATACCACCCATCACCCACATACCACCCACCATTACTTCCACACCACCCACCATGACACCAGCCACCATCACACACAACTCACCACCCACCATGACACATCACCCACCACCCACATACCACGTACCACACATAACCCACCGCCACATATCAAACCTACACACCACCCTGCCACACATCACCCACCATCACACACAACTCACCACCCACCATGACACACCACCCACCACCCACATACCACGTACCAAACATCACCCACCACCCACATACCACCCACCATCACACCACCCAGCACCCACATACCCACCACCCACATACCACCCACCATTACTTCCACACCACCAACCATGACACCACCCACCATCACACACAACTCACCACCCACCACCCACATACCCACCACCCACATACCCACCACCCACACACCACCCACCATGACACACCACCCACCACCCACATACCACCCACCATCACACACCACCCACCATCACACACCACCCACCATCACACCATTCACCACCCACATACCCACCACCCACATACCCACCACCCACATACCACCCACCACCCACATACCACCCACCCTTATACCACCCACCACCCACATACCACCCACCATCACACCACCCACCACCCACCACCCACATACCACATACAACACTTCACCCACCACCCACCATCACACACTACCCACATACCACGTACAACACATCACCCACCACCCACCATGACACCACCCACCACCCACATACCCACCACCCACATACCACGTACCACACATAACCCACCACCTCATACCAAATCACCTACCGCCACATATCAAACCTACACACCACCCTGCCACACATCACCCACCATCACACACAACTCACCACCCACCATGACACACCACCCACCACCCACATACCACGTACCACACATCACCCACCACCCACATACCACCCACCATCACACCACCCAGCACCCACATACCCACCACCCACATACCACCCACCATTACTTCCACACCACCCACCATGACACCACCCACCATCACACACAACTCACCACCCACCATCCACATACCCACCACCCACATACCCACCACCCACATACCCACCACCCACGTACCCACCACCCACACACTACCCACCATGACACACCACCCACCACCCACATACCTCGTACCACACATCACCCACCACCCACATACCACCCACCACCACCATACCACCCACCATCACACCACCCACCACCCACATACCCACCACCCACATACCACCCATCACCCACATACCACCCACCATTACTTCCACACCACCCACCATGACACCACCCACCATCACACACAACTCACCACCCACCATGACACACCACCCACCACCCACATACCACGTACCACACATCACCCACCACCCACATACCACCCACCATCACACCACCCAGCACCCACATACCCACCACCCACATACCACCCATCACCCACATACCACCCACCATTACTTCCACACAACCCACCATGACACCACCCACCATCACACACAACTCACCACCCACATTCCAACCACCACCCACCATTACTTACACACCACCCACCATGACATCTCCCACCACCCACATAACCCACCACCCACCACCCACATAACCCACCACCCACCACCCACACATCACCCACCACCTCAAACCAAATCACCCACCGCCACATATCAAACCTTTACACCACCCTACCACACATCACCCACCATCACACCACCCACCACCCACCACCCACACATCACCCACAACCTCATACCAAATCACCCACCGCCACATATCAAACCTTTACACCACCCTACCACACATCACCCACCATCACACCACCCACCACTCACACATCACCCACCACCTCATACCAAATCACCCACCGCCACATATCAAACCTACACGCCACCCTACCATCACACCACCCACCATCACACCACCCACATGCCACCAACTACCCACTATCACACACAACTCACCACCCACCATGACAAACCACCACCCACATACCCACCATCCACATACCACCCACCACCCACATACCACCCACCATTACTTCCACACCACCCACCATGACACACCACCCACCATCACACACAACTCACCACCCACACATCACCCACCACCCACATACCACGTACCACACATTACCCACCACCCACATACCACCCACCATCACACCACCCAGCACCCACATACCTACCACCCACATACCCACCACCCACATACCACCCACCATTACTTCCACACCACCAACCATGACACCACCCACCATCACACACAACTCACCACCCACCACCCACATACCCACCACCCACATACCCACCACCCACACACCACCCACCATGACACACCACCCACCACCCACATACCACCCACCATCACACACCACCCACCATCACACACCACCCACCATCACACCATTCACCACCCACATACCCACCACCCACATACCCACCACCCACATACCACCCACCACCCACATACCACCCACCCTTATACCACCCACCACCCACATACCACCCACCATCACACCACCCACCACCCACCACCCACATACCACATACAACACTTCACCCACCACCCACCATCACACACTACCCACATACCACGTACAACACATCACCCACCACCCACCATGACACCACCCACCACCCACATACCCACCACCCACATACCACGTACCACACATAACCCACCACCTCATACCAAATCACCTACCGCCACATATCAAACCTACACACCACCCTGCCACACATCACCCACCATCACACACAACTCACCACCCACCATGACACACCACCCACCACCCACATACCACGTACCACACATCACCCACCACCCACATACCACCCACCATCACACCACCCAGCACCCACATACCCACCACCCACATACCACCCACCATTACTTCCACACCACCCACCATGACACCACCCACCATCACACACAACTCACCACCCACCATCCACATACCCACCACCCACATACCCACCACCCACATACCCACCACCCACGTACCCACCACCCACACACTACCCACCATGACACACCACCCACCACCCACATACCTCGTACCACACATCACCCACCACCCACATACCACCCACCACCACCATACCACCCACCATCACACCACCCACCACCCACATACCCACCACCCACATACCACCCATCACCCACATACCACCCACCATTACTTCCACACCACCCACCATGACACCACCCACCATCACACACAACTCACCACCCACCATGACACACCACCCACCACCCACATACCACGTACCACACATCACCCACCACCCACATACCACCCACCATCACACCACCCAGCACCCACATACCCACCACCCACATACCCACCACCCACATACCACCCATCACCCACATACCACCCACCATTACTTCCACACAACCCACCATGACACCACCCACCATCACACACAACTCACCACCCACATTCCAACCACCACCCACCATTACTTACACACCACCCACCATGACATCTCCCACCACCCACGTAACCCACCACCCACCACCCACATAACCCACCACCCACCACCCACACATCACCCACCACCTCAAACCAAATCACCCACCGCCACATATCAAACCTTTACACCACCCTACCACACATCACCCACCATCACACCACCCACCACCCACCACCCACACATCACCCACAACCTCATACCAAATCACCCACCGCCACATATCAAACCTTTACACCACCCTACCACACATCACCCACCATCACACCACCCACCACTCACACATCACCCACCACCTCATACCAAATCACCCACCGCCACATATCAAACCTACACGCCACCCTACCATCACACCACCCACCATCACACCACCCACATGCCACCAACTACCCACTATCACACACAACTCACCACCCACCATGACAAACCACCACCCACATACCCACCATCCACATACCACCCACCACCCACATACCACCCACCATTACTTCCACACCACCCACCATGACACACCACCCACCATCACACACAACTCACCACCCACACATCACCCACCACCCACATACCACGTACCACACATTACCCACCACCCACATACCACCCACCATCACACCACCCAGCACCCACATACCTACCACCCACATACCCACCACCCACATACCACCCACCATTACTTCCACACCACCAACCATGACACCACCCACCATCACACACAACTCACCACCCACCACCCACATACCCACCACCCACATACCCACCACCCACACACCACCCACCATGACACACCACCCACCACCCACATACCACCCACCATCACACACCACCCAACATCACACACCACCCACCATCACACCATTCACCACCCACATACCCACCACCCACATACCCACCACCCACATACCACCCACCACCCACATACCACCCACCCTTATACCACCCACCACCCACATACCACCCACCATCACACCACCCACCACCCACCACCCACATACCACGTACAACACTTCACCCACCACCCACCATCACACACTACCCACATACCACGTACAACACATCACCCACCACCCACCATGACACCACCCACCACCCACATACCCACCACCCACATACCACGTACCACACATAACCCACCACCTCATACCAAATCACCTACCGCCACATATCAAACCTACACACCACCCTGCCACACATCACCCACCATCACACACAACTCACCACCCACCATGACACACCACCCACCACCCACATACCACGTACCACACATCACCCACCACCCACATACCACCCACCATCACACCACCCAGCACCCACATACCCACCACCCACATACCACCCACCATTACTTCCACACCACCCACCATGACACCACCCACCATCACACACAACTCACCACCCACCATCCACATACCCACCACCCACATACCCACCACCCACATACCCACCACCCACGTACCCACCACCCACACACTACCCACCATGACACACCACCCACCACCCACATACCTCGTACCACACATCACCCACCACCCACATACCACCCACCATCACACCACCCACCACCCACATACCACCCACCATCACACCACCCAGCACCCACATACCTACCACCCACATACCCACCACCCACATACCACCCACCATTACTTCCACACCACCAACCATGACACCACCCACCATCACACACAACTCACCACCCACCACCCACATACCCACCACCCACATACCCACCACCCACACACCACCCACCATGACACACCACCCACCACCCACATACCACCCACCATCACACACCACCCACCATCACACACCACCCACCATCACACCACCCACCACCCACATACCCACCACCCACATACCCACCACCCACATACCACCCACCACCCACATACCACCCACCCTTATACCACCCACCACCCACATACCACCCACCATCACACCACCCACCACCCACCACCCACATACCACGTACAACACTTCACCCACCACCCACCATCACACACTACCCACATACCACGTACAACACATCACCCACCACCCACCATGACACCACCCACCACCCACATACCCACCACCCACATACCACGTACCACACATAACCCACCACCTCATACCAAATCACCTACCGCCACATATCAAACCTACACACCACCCTGCCACACAATACCCACCATCACACACAACTCACCACCCACCATGACACACCACCCACCACCCACATACCACGTAACACACATCACCCACCACCCACATACCACCCACCATCACACCACCCAGCACCCACATACCCACCACCCACATACCACCCACCATTACTTCCACACCACCCACCATGACACCACCCACCATCACACACAACTCACCACCCACCATCCACATACCCACCACCCACATACCCACCACCCACGTACCCACCACCCACACACTACCCACCATGACACACCACCCACCACCCACATACCTCGTACCACACATCACCCACCACCCACATACCACCCACCATCACACCACCCACCACCCACATACCACCCATCACCCACATACCACCCAACATTACTTCCACACCACCCACCATGACACCACCCACCATCACACACAACTTTAGGTTAGGTTAGGTTAGGTTAGGTTAAGGTTAGGCATGGAGGCGGTCCCGGCGCAATCCACACACGGTATCCCGGGGCCGTCTCTGAGGGTGCACCGATGGTGGCCAACGCGGGGTTTTTAGTCGGTATTCCGGCGCATAATCTACGGTAGGGACCCGACCCAGCGGTCGCTCTGCAATCTCGCTGGGTCGGAAGGCGCCGGTGAGTCCGACACACCCCCGCCCCTCCGGGGGTGGGATGGTCCGTAAAGGGATTTTCCCCGCGAAAAAAAAAAAAAAAAAAAAAAAAAAAAAAAAAAAAAAAGGTTAAGGTTAGGTCCCACCGATGGCGCCACATCCACCGGCGCCATCGTCATCGGTTTCGGTAAGGGATATCCCGGAGGTTTCGCCGCAAGAACTGGAGGCGGCAGTGCTTCGGCTGCGGAGCAAGAACTCGGCCCCGGGGCTCGATGGGGTGCCCGGTCGTGTCTGGGTGCTAGCCGTCGAGTCGCTGGGTACGAGGCTCCGTGGCCTTTTCTCCGCGTGCCTGGAGCAGGGCATCTTCCCGTCGCGGTGGAAGACGGGCAAGCTTGTCCTGCTTCGGAAGGAGGGGCGACCCGCAGAGTCGCCGTCGGCCTACCGGCCCATCGTGTTGCTAGACGAGGTGTGCAAGCTCTTTGAGCGCATCGTGCACGCGCGCCTCGTCGAGCATTTGGAGAACACGGGCCCGGATCTGGCAGACTGCCAGTTCGGGTTCCGGCGGGGCCGGTCAACGGTCCACGCCATTCTGCGGGTCAAGGCACAGGCGGAAGATGCAGTGTCCCGGGGTAGGGTCGTGGTGGCGGTGTCTCTCGACATCGCCAACGCGTTCAACACCATGCCCTGGGCCTGCATCGAAGAAGCACTGCGGTACCACGAGGTGCCGCCCTACCTTCGGTGTCTGGTGCACGCGTACTTGTCTGACAGGTGCGTTGTGTATCCGGGCGCCGACGGGTGGCATCGTAGGGCAGTATCGCGCGGTGTTCCACAGGGCTCGGTTCTCGGGCCGCTCCTGTGGAACATCGGTTACGACTGGGTGCTCCGTGGTACCAACCTTCGGGGCGTCGCTGTCGTCTGCTATGCGGACGACACATTGGTGACAGCGACGGCCAGGACTTATAGGAGGTCAGCCCTGCTCGCCTCGTTCGGCACCGGACTGGTGGTGGGCAGGATTCGGCGACTAGGCCTCACGGTGGCTCTGAGTAAGACCGAGGCCGTGTGTTTTCACGGACCTCGGTGTGGGCCACCGCCAGAGGCTCACCTCACGGTGGACGGCGTGCGGATTCCTGTCGGCTCGAGCATGAAATACCTCGGGCTCTTTCTCGACAGCCGATGGGATTTCCGCACGCATTTTGAGACGTTGTCGCCGAAGCTGGTGAAGGCGGCGGGCGCACTTGGGCGCCTGCTGCCCAACACCGATGGTCCTGGCATTCCTTGCCGAAACTTATATGCTGGAGTCGTGCGGTCTATGGCCCTTTACGGTTGCCCCGTTTGGGCCAATTCCCTTGGCGGTCGCTGCGTCCGCTTGCTGCATCGTCCGCAGCGCATGGTGGCGCAGCGCATCGTCAGGGGCTACCGCACGGTCTCGCATGAGGCGGCCTGCGTGTTGGCAGGTACTCTGCCTTGGGAGCTGGACGCACAGGCCCTCTCGTCAGTATTTTTCTGGCGGGAGGAGGCGTTCAGACGCGGGCACAGGCCTGCCCTCCGAGAGGTCGAGGCCATGAAGGCCTCCCTCCGCAGGGCCGCCGTGGAGGAGTGGCATTCCAGGCTGGAGAACCCGAGTGCGGGCGTGAGGACCGTCGCGGCAGTGCGACCTGTCCTCGAACAGTGGATGGACAGGCGCCACGGCGCGCCGACATACCGGCTGACGCAGGTGCTCACCGGGCATGGTTGCTTCGGTAAGTACCTATGGCGTGTAGCCGGAGCGGAGGAGTCCGCCGTGTGCCACCACTGTGGCAACTGCCGTGAGGACACGGCCCAGCACACGCTGGAGGAGTGCCCAGCCTGGGACGAAGAGCGCAGCGCTCTCGAAGCGGTCGTAGGAAGGGACCTCTCGCTGCCGGCCGTGGTCGCCAGCATGGTCGGCAGTCGGAGGTCATGGCGAGCCATGCTCTCCTTCTGCGAATGCGTAATTTCGCAGAAGGAGAGCGCCGAGCGGGATCGGGAGCAGATCGATCCCGCTCGTCTCCAAAGGAGACGAAGGAGGCGCCGGGATGTCACCTAACCCGGCGCCGGAGAGGCCACATGGGGTCGCCGTCCCTACCCTGGCGACCCCCGAGACGTGACGCAACATGCGTCCCATGCCGCGTCGCAATGCGGCAGTGCACATGGAGGCGGTCCCGGCGCAATCCATACACGGTATCCCGGGGCCGTCTCTGAGGGTGCACCGATGGTGGCCAACGCGGGGTTTTTAGTCGGTATTCCGGCGCATGATCTACGGTAGGGACCCGACCCAGCGGTCGCTCTGCAATCTCGCTGGGTCGGAAGGCGCCGGTGAGTCCGACACACCCCCGCCCCTCCGGGGGTGGGATGGTCCGTAAAGGGATTTTCCCCGCGAAAAAAAAAAAAAAAAAAAAAAAAAAAAAAAAAAAAAAAAAAAAAGGTTAGGTTAGGTTAGGTTGGGGTTAGGTTAGGTTAGGTTAGGTTAGGTTAGGTTAGGTTAGGTTAGGTTAGGTTAGGTTAGGTTAGGTTAGGTTAGGTTAGGTTAGGTTAGGTTAGGTTAGGTTGGGGTGCTTTGTCGGGAACCTCCACGTGGTGCACCCTGGGCAACGTGGGTCATCGTAGTTGCAGTTCTGCAACTACTATGGCCGACGGCGAATATCCGACGGGGAGGGCAGGGGGTTTGGCGGTCGCTGTCTTTTGTGGCGGCCGCCTCCATCTGTCGTTTTTAGGTGGGGCCCATCTCAGGGCCACCCTCCGGTTCTGTCCCGGAGGCATCGGCGGGCCCGGTGTGCGCTTACCCCGCCGCCGGGCGGGCTGTGGGAGTGTTCCTCCCACGGTCGCCGTCGCAAATCGTAATCCGGTTGTGAGGTTTGTGGTCATGTCTCGCACTCCTGCCGGACCGAGGGTCTTGGCTTAACCGCCCGGACCGCGAGGGAGGATGCCTCTATAAAAAGTACCCCGAATCCCAAGCGGCGGCGCACCGCGAGGGGATGCATGGCTGATGGGCAGTTCAGTCTCTAGTGCGACCCCCGCCAGAGTACCGGCCGACCCTCTGGCGGGTTACGCTAGGCTTACCCAGGTACAGGGGGCACTGCCTGGGCGGACCGTCTTTTCCCCCATACTCGTGGGAACAAAATGGAAGAAAATGATTTAAATACAAAACCATGTTCCGTGGTAGTGGAAAGGCTGCCTGATTCGGACGCTTCACAAGCGTCCAGTCGGGCACCTTCCCTAATGGGACCGCCTGCGATGGGGAACGCGCCTTCCCGCGGCTTCGATTCGGAGTCCGGGATGAGCAGCGACTCATCGCGAGCGAATAAAAGTCGCACAAGGCAGCGAGGGACACGCCCTGCTGGAAAGCGGCAGAGGGCAAGCGATGGTGGCAGTACGGCGGAGACGGACTCCCGTGCTGCCACGAAGAGGCTGAAACGGAGGCCCCCGGCTCCAGCGCGGGGCTCCTGTGCGGAAGACAACGCCGTCGAAAGAGCGAAGGCGGCGTACGAGGCGGCGCTTGAAAGCGAGTGCATCGCAGAGGCCGAGGCGATGGAGGCGGATGAGGCCGAGCTGCGGAAGGCCAAGGAGGCGCATCCAAGGACAAAGCCAGCTCCAAAAGATGCGCCACCGGCCACTCGCAGCGAGGCCCTCACGCGAATGGCGAAGCGGCTCCAACACGTGTCCCGGACGTCCCGAAACTTAAAGGGAACATACGTTCGGGACATCAACGAGAGCGTGTCGGAGCTGTTGGCGTTGGCGCAAGAGCCGGCCCCTGCGGAGCTTGCCAGGGTCGAGGCGGAGAACCGCGAACTCCGCCAGAAAGTGACGGCGCTGGAGGCGGCCCTCACGACCCAGGGCAAAATAATTGCGGACCTAATGGCGAAAGTCGGGTCACAGCAGCGGCCAGCGGCTGAGCCGGCATCCGGCGTTCCGGAGGCGGACGCCTTGAAGCAGCTGCTTGAGGTGCACATGGCGAAAGTCGACGCCAAATTAGAGGCGATCGCCATGCGTCTGCCTCCGGAGCCGATTCTCCGCCCTCCGCTGGCTGCCGACCGGGCTAGGGCCAAAACAGCCCCGAAGCTGCAGCCACCCGTCGCGGGGATACCGGCCGCCTCATGGCCAGCCCTAGGAGCGGGGAAGCGGAAAGCCGACCCTGCGGCCGCGGGCCGCCCTGCTGCAGCTTCCCGGCCGACCGCGGCCACAACGGCTCCGCCGCCAATCATGGCACGGGAACCGCGAGGACGAGCCCGAGGCAACCGCAAGCGCGCCCCGCCTCGGTCGCAGACGCCACACCCGCCCCCGCAACCCACCACATCCACAGAGACTCCGTGGACTGTGGTGGCCAAGAGGGGCAAGAAGGGGAAGTCCCGGTCGGCTCAACAGCCGGCCCAGACCCCACGCAGGGCTGCTCCCCAGCTCCGCCTCCCGCGCAAAGCCGCCGTGACTATCACGGTGTCGCCGGAGGCGTTGAAGCGGGGAGTCACGTATGCGCAAATCCTGCGTGAGGTCCAAAGCAAGGTAGACCTGGCCAGCCTTGGCATCACGGCTGGGCTCAGGTCAAGGCGGATTGCCACCGGGGCTTACCTCTTTGAGGTGCCCGGGCCCGAGTCGGAGGCGAGGGCCGACTCCCTCGTCAGTAAAATGAGGGAGGTCCTGCGCGGGTCGGAGGAGGACGTGCGCGTCACCCGGCCCCTGAAGACTGCGGAACTGCGGGTCTCGGGGCTGGACGCATCGGCCACCCCCGAGGCAGTCGCAGCGGCCATCGCCCGTCACGGCGAATGCTCCCCCGATGACA
Organism: Theretra japonica; assembly: GCA_033459515.1. Taxonomy (NCBI): domain Eukaryota; kingdom Metazoa; phylum Arthropoda; class Insecta; order Lepidoptera; family Sphingidae; genus Theretra; species Theretra japonica. The sequence goes on from JAPMUD010000063.1 coordinate 62,932, forward strand.
TCAAGGTCGGGGAGGTTCGCGTCGAGCGCTCGGGCCTGGGTGCGGTGTGGCTCCGCTGCCCAGCCAAGGCAGCGGAGAAGGTGGTGAAGGCGGGGCGCGTCCTCGTAGGATGGGTGGCAGCGGGAGTACGTCTACTGGACCCTCGGCCCATGCGTTGCTTCCGCTGCCTCTACAAAGGGCACGTACGCGTGCAATGCACCGGCGAATGCGACCGCAGCGGGCTCTGCTACCGCTGCGGTCAACCAGGACATAAGTCCCGGGAGTGCTCCGCGGACCCGCACTGCGCAATTTGCGCAGATGCCGGGAAACCCGCGGACCACCGGGTGGGCGGCAAGGCCTGCGCTGCCTCCTCGGCCCCGCACCGTACACGCGGTGTGGGAGCCGAGGTTGCGACGCGGCCGCAACCGTCCCGCCCTGAGGCGATGGAGATCGCCCAAAACTAGATGGATCTTAATTTCCTCCAGGCGAACATCAACCACTGCCAAGGAGCACAGCACATGCTCGAACAGTCCCTGGCGCAGTGGTTGATTCACGTGGCTGTGGTCGCCGAGCCATACTCTGTCCCTGCCCGCGACGACTGGGCAGGGGACCTTGATGGCTCGGTGGCCGTCTTCACCCAGGGCGCCGCCGGCTCTCCGCCCTTCGAAAAAGTAGCGAAGGGTGCGGGATGCGTGGCGGTCCTGGTGGGAGGGGTGTGGATAGTGGGAGTCTATTTCTCTCCCAACAGGTCCCAGGCGGAATTCGAGAGTTTCCTCGCGCGCCTGGGGGCCCTGGTACAGCATGACAGCCAGCCTCGCCCCGTGCTTGTAGCCGGCGACTTCAACGCCAAATCATCGGCTTGGGGTTCGTCGGTGACCGACGCGCGGGGCGTGGCCCTGGAGGAATGGGCGATCTCCATCGGGTTGGTCGTCCTGAATCGGGGGTCGGAGAACACGTGCGTGCGGCACAACGGCGGTTCGGTGGTGGACGTCACGTTCGCCACCCCGGCCCTTGCCCGCCGTGTTCGGGACTGGAGGGTTTTGGTTGAGGAGGAGACGCTGTCCGACCATCTCTACATTCGGTTCAGCGTCTCATCCTCCCAGGTCTCCACCCGCCAGTCCGGTGGGGGTCCGACTGCTCGATTCACGGGCGGCCGACGTTGGGCCGCGAAGCGCCTCGATGTGGAGGCCGCGAAGGAAGCTGCCATTGTTCAGGCGTGGCTCCCCGTACCGGACGGGCCGGTGCGGGTCGAGGAAGAGGCGGAATGGTTCGGGGTGGCGATGTCGCGAGTCTGCGACGCGGCAATGCCCCGGGTCACCCGCCTCCCAGCGAAGCGCCAGGTGTACTGGTGGTCGGCCGAGCTCACTGAGCTGCGCGCGGCTTGCCAGGTCGCGCGCCGCCGACTCGCCAGGCACCGTCGTCGTCGGACCCGTAGACCCGGCGACGATGAGCAGGAGCGGCTTCTTCTCGACCTCCACAGAGAGGCGAAGAGAGCGCTGCGGGTGGCCATCATGCAAGCGAAGGCCGCGGCGAACGAGGAGTTCCGGAGGTCTCTGGACAGAGATCCATGGGGGCGTCCGTACCGTGTGGCGATGCGGAAATTCCGCCCATGGGCGCCCCCTCTGACACAGAGTCTCCGGACCGATCTTGTCGAGGATGTCGTCGCGGCCTTGTTTCCGGCCACCGAGGAGTTCACTCCTCCACCGATGGCGCCACGTCCACCGGCGCCATCGTCGTTGGTTTCGGTAAGGGATATCCCGGAGGTTTCGCCGCAAGAGCTAGAGGCGGCAGTGCTTCGGCTGCGGAGCAAGAACTCGGCCCCGGGTCTCGACGGGGTGCCCGGTCGTGTCTGGGTGCTGGCCGTCGAGTCGCTGGGTACGAGGCTCCGCGGCCTTTTCTCCGCGTGCCTTGAGCAGGGCATCTTCCCGTCGCGGTGGAAGACGGGCAAGCTTGTCCTGCTCCGCAAGGAGGGGCGACCCGCAGATTCGCCCTCGGCCTACCGGCCGATCGTGTTGCTCGACGAGGTGTGCAAGCTCTTCGAGCGCGTAGTCCACGCGCGCCTCGTCGAGCATTTGGAGGGTACGGGCCCGGATTTGGCAGACTGCCAGTTCGGGTTCCGGCGGGGCCGGTCGACGGTCCACGCGATTCTGCGGGTGAAGGCACAAGCGGAGCGTGCGGTGTCCCGGGGTAGGGTCGTGGTGGCGGTGTCTCTCGACATCGCCAACGCGTTCAACACCATGCCCTGGGCCTGCATCGAAGAAGCACTGCGGTACCACGAAGTGCCGCCCTACCTTCGGCGTCTGGTGCACTCGTACCTTTCTGACAGGTACGTTGTGTATCCGGGCGCCGACGGGTGGCACCGTAGGGAAGTTTCGTGCGGTGTTCCACAGGGCTCGGTTCTTGGGCCGCTCCTGTGGAACATCGGCTACGACTGGGTGTTGCGTGGTACCAACCTTCGGGGCGTCGCTGTCGTCTGCTATGCAGACGACACGTTGGTGACAGCGACGGCCAGGACGTTCCAGAGGTCCGCCCTGCTCGCCTCGTTCGGTACTGGACTGGTGGTGGGCAGGATTCGGCGACTGGGCCTCACGGTGGCCCTCAACAAGACCGAGGCCGTGTGTTTCCACGGTCCTCGGTGTGGGCCTCCGCCTGGGGCCCACATCACGGTGGAGAGCGTGCGGATTCCCATCGGCTCGAGGATGAAATACCTCGGTCTCGTCCTCGACAGTCGATGGGATTTCCGCGCGCACTTCGAGGAGCTGTCGCCGAAGCTGGTGAAGGCGGCGGGCGCACTGGGGCGCCTGCTGCCCAACACTGATGGTCCTGGCATCCCTTGCCGAAACCTGTATGCTGGAGTCGTGCGGGCCATGGCCCTCTACGGGTGTCCCGTTTGGGCCGAGTCCCTGGGCGATCGTTGCGTCCGCCTGCTGCATCGTCCGCAGCGCATGGTGGCGCAGCGAATAATCAGGGGCTACCGCACGGTCTCGCATGAGGCGGCCTGCGTATTGGCGGGAACTCTGCCCTGGGTGCTGGACGCTAAGACCCTCTCGTCGGCTTTCTTCCGGCGAGAGGAGGCGTCCGGGCGTGGGCAGAGGTTGGTCCCCAGAGAGGTCGAGGCCATGTTGGCCTCCCTCCGCAGGTCCGCTGTGGAGGAGTGGCGTTCCAGGCTGGAGAACCCTAGTGCTGGTGCGAGGACCGTCGCGGCAGTGCGACCTGTCCTCGAACAGTGGCTGGACAGGCGCCACGGTGCGCCGACATACCGGCTGACGCAGGTGCTCACCGGGCACGGCTGCTTCGGTGCGTACCTGTGTCGTATAGCCGGAGCGGAGGAGTCCACCGTGTGCCACCATTGTGGCAACTGCCGTGAGGACACGGCCCAGCACACGCTGGAGGAGTGCCCAGCCTGGGACGAGGAGCGCAGCGCTCTCATCGCGGTCGTGGGAAGCGACCTATCGCTGCCGGCCGTGGTCGCCGCCATGGTCGGCAGCCGGAGTTCGTGGCGAGCCATGCTCTCCTTCTGCGAACGTGTCATGTCGCAGAAGGAGAGCGCTGAGCGGGATCGGGAGCAGACCGATCCCGCTCGTCGCCACAGGAGACGTAGGAGGCGCCGGGACAACAACTAACCCGGCGCCGCAGAGGCCACGCGGGGCCGCCGTCCCTACCTTGGCGGCCCCCGAGACGTGACGCTACACGCGTCATTCGCCGCGTCGCTAAAGCGGCGGTGCACAAAGAGGCGGTCCTGGCGCGTCCGTTCATCGGTATCCCGGGGCCGTCTCTCAAGTGCACCGATGGTGGCCGACGCGGGGTTTTTAGTCGGTATTTCGGCGCGTAGCTTATGGTAGGGACCCGACCCAGCGGCCGCCCGTCCACATCCACGGGCGGCACAACATCTCGCTGGGCTCGGAAGGCGCCGGTGAGTCCGACACACCCTCGCCCCTTCGGGGGTGGGATGGTCCGTAAAGGGATTTTCCCCGCGAGAAAAAAAAAAAAAAAAAAAAAAAAAAAAAAAAAAAAAAAAAAAAAAAAAAAAAAAGGTTAGGTTAGGTTAGGTTAGGTTAGGTTAGGTTAGGTTAGGTTAGGTTAGGTTAGGTTAGGTTAGGTTAGGTTAGGTTAGGTTAGGTTAGGTTAGGTTAGGTTAGGTTAGGTTAGGTTAGGTTAGGTTTTTTTTTTTTTTTTTTTTATTGGCTTTTGCCCTGCTGCTTCCCCTAACGAAAGTCAGAGTCTTTATTTACTTCTGTCTATTATAATACTTACTCCTAACTAATCCTAACTCCTTCTTTGGGAGATCCTTCTTATTGCCTACCTCCTTCTTTGGGAGTTCCTGCTTATGGCCTATCTAATTTCTTATCTAAGGGTATTTTTATTTTATTTTATTTATTTATTTATTATTACTTTTTTTTTTTTAACTTTTTTTTTTTTTTTTTTTTTTTTTTTTTTTTTTTTTTACATTTGTTAATTTTACTTATTTCTATCTTATGCCTAAATTTATATTATTACTCTTATTTTATCCTGTTGTTTCTAAAGTATATAATCTTAAATTATACATTTTAGTCAAACTTATTACTACTTATTTCTACTTATAATACTTAATGCTATTTTTCTACAGTAATTTATAAATTTAGGTCTTATATTTTTATCGCTTATGAATATGCTTAAATTATTTATATTTAAATCTTTGTCTACTTCCATTTCCAGGTTGTATCTATCCCGAAGGTATACGGGGCACTCGACTAGTGCGTGCACTATCGACTCGCTCACCCCAGGCTCACAGATGCATGCCGGGCTCTCCTTGCACTTGAATCGATTCAAGTACTCGGAGAACCCGCCATGCCCCGTGAATACCTGCGTTGTGATCGGGTCGATTACAATTTTGTGCACCAATTTGTGGGCCTTCACAGCGTCGGGGAAGAAGAGTTTTGTGGTAGACGCGGTTTCCCCCATCACGTAGCGCCCGTTCCACTCGTCAACAGACTCCTTCCGGATTTGTCTTTTGACGAATGAGACGGGACACCTATCATAATGGGGTCGCGTCTTCAGCCTCAGCGCAGCATCCTTCGCGAGCTCGTCTGCTCGCTCGTTCCCCTGCAACCCTGCGTGAGCTTTAAGCCAAAATAATTCAATTATTTTACCGCGTTCGTTCGCTGTGCTCAGATTATTATTAATCTCGAACGCTAAGGGATGCAGGGAACCGCCATTGGCGACAGTTTCCAGCGCTGCCCGTGAGTCGCTCAGGATGCTGCACTGTGGCTTACCACTTTTCACCGCTTCTTCCACGGCCCTGTGAAGGGCCAACAGTTCTGCCTGGTAGACGGTGCAGTAGGTTTCCAGTTTTAGCTTGATGCTCTTTTTCTCCACGGCGCTCTCCCATATGGAGACCGCTGCTCCAACCTTGCCCTCAATCTTACTCCCGTCTGTGAAAATACTAAGACTGGTATTTGCTATCCTGGCAACCTCTGCACCGTCCACCAGGCATCGGTAGTGTACTGCACCCCTGTTTGCTGGGTGTTTAAGCTTCGCGAAGGCCACAGGACGCTCCATCTCCCGGTCACCCACTACTCGCCGGGAATATCCCCTCCTGACTTCGTACAGGGAAGCATTTTCCCTGGCCCGAATGTCAAGAGGAAGCATCCCGGCAAGCAGTAGGGCCGAGTTTAATGAGACCGTTCTGTAGGCCTTCGTGAGCTTTTGTGCGAATCCCCGTTGTACTACAGCGAGCTGCTTCCGCACACCTAGCTTCTGTGAGGCTGGAGCCCACACGCTTGCCGCGTATAAGATTATCGGCTCGACTACTGCCGTATATAGTAGTTTTATGACTTCTGGCCCCAAGCCCCATTGGAGTTTTGCCGCCCGAGACAGTTTGTTGTAGAAGGCCAGTGCCTTTCTACAGACTTCGGTGACGTGTGCCTTGAAGGTAAGCCCGTCATCGATCGTTACCCCCAGAATTTTTATTTGTTTTTCCAGGCCAATGTCTACTCCGCCCATGTGAAGGATTGGGGAATCGTACTTCAGCTTTCGCGTCAGCACCATTGCTTTGGTTTTATTAGGAGCGAATTTCAGCTTATTTCTTATTCCCCAATCCCTCACATAGGCGAGAGTTTCGTTGGCCTGGCGCTGTATCTTGGCCATCTCATCTCCCTCGAATGCGAGCACTACATCGTCTGCGAACGCCTGGCAGTAACTGCCCCTTTTGTCGAGCTCTGACAGTAGTGGGTCGAGGAGCAGGTTCCAAAAGGTTGGACCTCCAATGGAGCCCTGAACGCATCCCTTGGAGGTCCATCTTTCGTACTCCTCGCCCGCATAGCGGACTTTGACTTTTCTGCTCTCGAGGTAGCTATCTATCACCCTGCGAATGTTGACTGGACAGTCTTCCTCCGACAGTCTGACTCTGATGGCAGGCCACCAGGCGCTGTCGAAGGCTCCCTCTATGTCTAATGATACCAGTACTACGATTTTCTTATCTTGTATTATATTCCTTATGTATTTCATTAAGACATAGAGGGAGTCCTCGGTGCTCCTTTGGGGCGTAAAGCCAAACTGTCGGGGGCTCATCCGAGGGTGAAGATGCCACCTCACTCGACCCACCACCATCTTTTCCAGAATCTTACCCATCACCGGCAAAAGGCCAATCGGTCTGTAGGACTTTGGAGTGGTATAGTCCTCTTTGGCGGGCTTACGGAGGATGATCACCGTAGCCTCCTTCCAGGTGGTCGGGAAGTGGCCAAGTTCTAGGCACTTGTTTGCCAGTGATAGGTACAATTCCGGATATTTGTCGATAGCTTGTTTGCAGATGTCGGCTGTTAAGCCGTCTGCTCCAGGGGCCTTCTTATGGTTGAAGCTATCTGCAGCCGCGTGTAGTTCTTCGATCGTAAATGGTGGGTCATGGGTCTCAGCATTGACTTCGTCATTTACTCGTGCGGCTCTTTCCCTTATACTCTGGTGGTCTGAGTTATCTTCCGCTTCATTATCCTTTGGGTAGAATGTTACTGCCAGGAGCTCGGCTGATTCCTTTGCACTTAGGGTCTGTCCTTTGAGAGTCAATGGCAGGTCCTCGTGTCTTTTTGATACCTTTCCTATGCACCTGTACACTCCATCCCATACATTGTCCTTGTTCTGCGTTTTGCAGAACTCCTTCCAACTGTTTATTTGTGCCTTCTTGGCTTCTGTCTCATATTTTTCTTTTGATTGCAGGTACTCATTGACGACTTTGGCTCTTCGGACTGGCGCTGCGCATCGGATTCTCCGTTTCCTGGTGGTGACTTCTTGCTTCATCTTGGTAAGTTCCTGTGTCCACCATGGTAAGTTAAATTTATTATTTATTTTTATTTTAGGTATTGACTTTTCGCATGTTTTTGTAATAATTTCTATGTATTTTTCAATATTTTTATCTAAATCTATTTTATTATTTATTTTATTTATATCATTTACATTTATTTTATTTTCTGTTACAAATTGTTCCAATTTTATACTAAATTGATCCCAATTTGCTTTTTTTGTGTTGTATCTCTTTGTAGTTTTAGGTTTTACTATATCATTTTTAATTTTAGATTTCATAATTTTAAATGTTATGGCGTTGTGGTCTGATCCTGCCATTGATCCGTCGATTCTCCAGTCTTCCACCAGGTCCAGGATGTCCGACGCGCAAGCCGTTATGTCGATATGACTCGTGAGGAGTTTGCCTCCTCTCACTGTCTCGAAGGTTGGTTTAAAGCCCTCATTGAGCACCTGCAATCCGTGCTCTTCTAGCATTCCTGCCATTTCCTCTCCTCTGCTATCCGTGTCCCCGCTGCCCCACCACACGCTTTTCGCGTTGGTGTCACCGCCTACGAGGATTCCGCGAGCCCCCAGTTTTCCAACTATGCTCCCCAGTTGCTCCAAGTATGGCCCTATGGGTTTGTCGGGTTCAAAGTAGAACGAGATGACCACTAATTCGCGGGCCCCAGTGTGGATCTTCACCACTGTGATGTTGGTTGTGGTAAGGGTCGGGCATTGGGTCACGGTCAGGCCGTCATTGAACACTGCAATGGCTGACTTGACCGCGGCCCCCTGCCCGATTTCTCCCTGGAAGATCCTCACTCCCCGATGGTCTCTCATTCTACCTTGACCCCCCACGTATGGCTCCTGGAGTAGCGCGAAGTCGACCCTCCTCTGTTTGGCCTCCAGAAGAAACTCCAGCGTAGCTAGTTGTTTCCTCTGGAGGTTGGCTTGCGCCACGAGTGTCGGCTCCGCACCCGCTGGGGAAGCAGTCTGATCTGGGTTCCTGGGATCCACCTTAGCAGTACGCTACTGCGGATCTCGCCAGGATATCCCACTTCCTCCTCACAGGACAGTCTGAGCTGAACGCGTTGTGCTCGGCTCCGCCCAACTTGGCTTTCGCACAATTGCAGCACGTTGGGGGGACTCTGGCCAACCAGTCAGCACATTCTGACCTGTGGTGAGCACCCCCGCAGTGACTGCATGCGTCCACCTGTTCCCGGCAGAACCTTTTTCCGTGCCCATAGCCCAGACAGCGAGAACACTGGATCAGAGGGGATTGGTCTTCGACTCTAACTCTCTGGATATCTATATGGACAGACCCTACTTCAGTGAGCCTCTTCCACACCGTCGGTGGTACTTGTATAGCCACGTGAGATGTGTGTGGGTTCCTCGTTCTCCTCCTAAATCTTACTTTAAGGCTCGACTCTTCTCCGCATAGGTCCCCCATCAGCTCCTTGTTTTGACTGATGAGTGCTCGCACAATTTCTTCATCCTTGTTGTAGGCTAGAACATCCTTAAGTAGGATCATTGGCTCCTTGTTTTTAATCTCTTCCGTGTTTAGGCCGTTCCCTGCTGTCCTTAGTTTTTCCTTTACTTTTCCGATTTCCTCTTTCGACTTGCACCCTATTATCACCTTCCTATCTTTTGCTTTCCTTATCCTATCTATTTTCATCCCCTCCTCTCTGGCATTTAGGGTCGCTCGTATTCTTTCGAATACTTCCTCTCCCGATGCCTCTTGGTCTTCTGCAGATATGACAATAGAGTGCATTTGCGCTTTTTTGTGGCTTGTTACTGCTGCTGCATAGCTTTTGCTTTCTTTCATTTCCTCTCTTTGTATCTGTATCTCCTCTTTTAATTTCTCCATCTCTTCTTTATTCCTTTGCAGCATTTCGCTATGTTCGTCCAGCTTTTTGATTAATTGTTCTTGTCTTGTCCAATCCTTCTTCTCCAGTCCTATATTTTGAGCCGGTTCGGGGCTTTGTCTCATGTCACTTTTTTCATTCTTATGTTCCTTCTTTCTTTCTCCTTCACTTTCTGTCACCAATTTATAGAGTCTTTCCGTTGCTTCCAGGACGTCGTTTTTAATTTCAGTTTTAATATTTCTACTATTATTTATTTGTAATTTTATTTTCATTAGACATCCTTTTGCTTCTGCTACTCTGCTTGCGTAAACTATTTTCTCAGGTGGTGAGCTTATCGGAGCTACTCTTCTTGTGGACACTTTCGATTCTGTTGGTAGGCCTCTGGGCTTTGGTTTCGCAGGCCCGGCTGGGCCTATCCCTTCTGGTTTCTCCATCTGAGATTCCAGACTCAGCCGTGCCTGCGCAACCTTCGTCCCTGAGATTTCTTTTGGGCTTTGAACCTTGTCTGGGGTTCTACTTTGAGCCCTGTCTTTAGCAGGTGTGCGGTAGCCGAACATTGTGCTATGGGGCCAGAAGGAATGTCAGGGGAATGCGTCAATTACTAAAATTACCTGCAAGTGTAAAGGGCTTGCAGGAGTTCAATATATTTCGTCTTAAAAAATAAATAAAAGTGATGTAAAAGTTCACTACTGTCAGTTCGTAACTAATTAAACTTTTTCTTTTCAGATACCAGTATTTAAAGCAGCTCGTTGCATACAACGAGGTGGTTTCCCGAACACTACTCAGGTAAGTATTTTATTCTCGGAATAAAATTTTTTGTCAATAGTCTTGTCTACATAAACTGTTCAAAACAGTTTGTCTTATAATTAAGCTTAACCTAATTTAAACTATGTTTTAACTATTTAATATATTTTTCAGGTGGAGCCAGCGCCCTCAGCAGCGAGACTCCTCCGACCAGGGGAGTAAATTAGCAGGTAAGTTTTACTTATTTTACTGTACTAGGTGGAAAGTGGTCACGAAGAGATCGGAATTTTGGTCCAACCAATCGGTTGGTCTTTTCAAACCGATTACTTCGATACCAATATCGGGTATGTTATCTCTAAAATTGGCTAAGTTATGCCGGAAAATAAAATCTGATTTAATTTGGAAGAAGGAGGGGGAGGATATGGGATTTCTATTAATATTAACTTGTAGCGCTCTGCAAGCCGGTTCTTTTGATACCAAACTTGGTTACCTTAACTCAAAAGATGGCTGTGTTATTAAGGAATTTGTTTTAGAGGGGGAAGGGGGAGAAATTTGGGATTTCTATTGGGGCTAGTTTGTAGCGCCCGCCGAGCCGGTTCTAATGATACCAAACTCGGTGGGTCTAGGATGGATATTGACGGAGTTAGGATTAGGGGGGGTGAGGTCAGTTTGAAAGGAGGGGGGGAGGGGGTGAATTTCGTGGGGAGGCTAAATCTGCAATTAAAATTTTTTAGTGTTAAAAGTGGGGGGGGGAGGTGTTGAGGGTGTGGGAGAAAGTACTTCCGTAGCAGCTGGAAGGTATTTACAGAGCTTGGATGCTGTTATTGAGTCAATTTTCAAAATACAAAATTTCGGAAGGGAAAATTTGGGGAAGGGGAGTTTGGGAGTTTCAATGGGCCTAGTTTGTAGCGCCCGCCGAGCCGGTTCTAATGATACCAAACTCGGTGGGTCTAGGATGGATATTGGCGGAGTTAGGATTAGGGGGGGTAAAATAGTTTTGTAGGATGGGGGGAGGGGGAGAATTTCGTGGGGCGGTTAAATCTGCAATTAAAATCTTTTATTGTTAAAGTGGGGCGGGGGGGGGGGGTGTTGAGGGTGTGTTTACAAAGCTTGGATCCTGTTAGTATTAATTTTTAAAATAAAATTTTCGGAAGGGGAGATTTGGGGAAGGGGAATTTGGGAGATCTAATGGGGCCAAAGTGTGGCTTTCGATGATACGGTTCTAATGAACCCGCGGACGAGGGGTATCTGATCGATAGTGAGGGAGATAGGAAAAGGGGGGTAAGGTGTGAAATTTTTGGTGGGGGTTGGGGCGCGGGCAAGGAAGAAATTTCGTGGGGAGACTATTCGGCACCAGTTTGGTTTAAGGGCGTGAACTGAGAGTTAGTTGATGGTCTAGAAGTAATTCCCAAGGAAGTGGGCGGGGTCAAAATTAGTCACGATTATTGGGGAAACTATTAAGAGGGGTGGGACTAGCTCGACAAATCTGAAATGAAATAAATATTGATTGGCCTAGGAATTTCGCCTATGAGGGATACAGTAAATATTGATTGGTAGAAGAATTCGCCAACGGGTGTTCCAATAAATTTTTACTGGCCAGATGATTCGCCAATGGCGTGGCCGATAATTTCCTATTGGCCCGGAGTATTAGCCAATAGATGATGCAATAAATATTTACTGGTTAGAGGGCCTACCAATCAGACAACGTATTGTATTAATATTATGAATATTGTGAATGATGTAAAAATTCTTCAAGTTTTTAAACTTTTTCTTGCGTCTAAATTGTCATGAATGAAAACTTTGTCATTTATTAATATTTTTCAAAAGAAATTTCTCTACAGGTTTAATCTTTAGGTGATCTACAATATAGGTTTAAATTTAGGGTAGCTTACAGATTTAATTTATGTACAATTTTAATTTACTAATTAATTTCCAATTTTTTTTTAAATTATAAAGATCTTAACCTTAGGTGAAGTTTCGGCGTTGGTTAGGTGGTGTTCCCGTGGTCGTATCCTGGTGATCTTGGTGTCGTTGGCTGCCTGAGGTCGTCTTCTTCCAGATTCTTTGTTCAGACAGACTTCGTAACCATACCCCTCCAGGTTATTCCCGCGGGAAGGAATTTCCAAAATCAGCTTTTTAGTCTTTAGTCCGATTTCGCTTAATTATTTTTGGATGTCTTAAGGGTGTTTAAAAAATGATATTCGCACTCTTCCCTAAATGATAGGGGTTG
>JAPMUD010000064.1:0-5000 GCA_033459515.1 Theretra japonica
CTTAAATTTAGATTAAAAAACCTATTCGAAAAATATACAGAAATAAAAAAGTTACAACGTATAAACAGATGCAAAGTCGCAAAAAGTAAAGTTTCCGATATAAATTGATATTAAAATTCACAAATATAAACATCTCAGCAGAAATTAATTAATAAACTTAACATCAGAAATCAAGTCTGTTGTGTTCCATTGAAAATAGTTGACATTGGGTGTGTATTATAAAAACCACAACTTGTAAAATTGGCCTGTTATAGTAAACTTAGTAGTAATATTTAGTAATAGTTGGTAATAATTTAATTATTATTTCAATTGAAATTTTGTTAGTGTGCTACTAAACTAACATCCCACACTGGCACCTCGCACATGCTTCACCTCGGCGGTAAGCCACACCCACAACTGTTTCGAAATCCCGTTTGCTTAGTAGCCCCCCCCACCCTTATTCCCTTACTTCACCCCCCCTACTCCTATATCCCTCAATACTGACCGTAGACCCCCGTTCGTGGGTTCATTAGAACCGGCTCGGTGAGGGCTACACTTTGGCCCAAACAGATTTCCCGATTACCCCCCCCCCCCCCCCCTCCCCAACCAATAATTAACCAAACCAAATATTTTTCACGTGCCTAATAGTCTCCTCACGATACGACTCTTTCCCCTCTATACCTAGACATTCCTACCCCACCCCCTCTAATCCTAACTTCATCAATATTCATCGTAGACCCCCGTTCTTGGGTCCATTAGAACCGGTTCAGTTAGGTCTACACCTTGGCTCCAAAAGAAATCCCAATTTCCCCTCCCCCCCCCCCCCAATCAACCATCCCACCCAAAACAATTTGTGAATAGATCCCGGCCTCTACGGAAGTACTTCCTCCCCACCCCTCTACACCACCCTCCACTTTTTAACAATAAAAATTTTAATTGTTGATTTCGCCTCCCCACGAAATTACCCCCCTCGCCCCCCCTCCTCAAAATTGACCTCACCCCCCCTAATCCTAACTTCATCAATATCAATCCTAAACCAACCGAGTTTGGTATCATCAGAACCGGCTCAGTGGGCGCTACAAACTGGCCCCAACAGAAATCCCAAATTCCTCCCCCTTCCCCCTCTAAAACTATTTCCTTCCGTACATAGCCATTTTTTGAGTTAAAATTACCAAGTTTAGTATCGTTAGAAATGGCTTGAGGAGCTCTACATACTAGACCTAACAGAATTCCCAAATTAGATATAGTCTTAATATTAGAATTTTTATTGTCTTTTTATATTTTTTGAAAATTTTATTTTTATTTTTTATTATTTATCTTGTGAATATAAGACTGGTTGTACTCACCAACGCTGCATGACAGGCTGCCTCTCGCGCCAACCTACCTGAAAAAAAAAAAAAAGAAAACACCGATTTAATTTAGTTTAACTACTACAGGCACTCTACACCTGACTATTAATACTCACCTAACTTGACGTATTCAATCGATACAGACCCGTATTAATAATACAAGGTTTACCACATAAGTAAAACACCTTAACAAGGCTGTTGAATATAACTACAAAAGGACTTGTTTTGCGAACACTTTACACTCGCAACACTTTGTTTTTCTTTTTAATAATTTTGACACACCCCCCTGAATTCACAAACATATAGCAGAATGTTTGGTTGTGGCTATCGAACGCCTTGCAAGGAGACAAATGCTAGACCGACACAAACAAGTCAGACACCGGATAAAGTGAGTCCTAAGAAAACAAGTGGGACAAAAGTTGCACAAGCCCGACGAAGCATAGAATCTCAGATGGGGAAACCTGAAGAAACTGGAACTGTGGGAATCCCTGGAGTAGTGGGACCTGCGAAACCACGTATGAAGACAACACAATTAGACGAAAGGACCACCACGAAAAAACCGAAACAAACTTCGAACACAGTAGAGAGCTCCCCGAAACAAGATAAAGAATATGTAAGTAGACTAGCAGAAGCCAAAGCCTGCATGATTAAAATAAGACTGCAAATTAACAACAGCAGAAACCTTAAAACAGAAATACGGACAGAAGTGATAGAAGCAACTGACAGACTTTACAAATTAGTGAAAGATGCAGAAGAAGGAAGGGTGTATAGAGAGGAAGTAAGCAAAAACAAAACCTTGGACAGAGAAGAAGATAAGCCAGGAGAAACGAACACCAACAAAACATCGGCAGAAACAGCAATCATTAAAAAAATAGAGGAGCATAGTAAGCTACTGGAAACAAATAGAAAGGAAATGGAAATGCTAGGAGAGGAGATGAGAAAACAACGAGAAGAATGGAAGGAAAGAGCCAGCTATGCAAAAGTGGTCGCAGGAATGCAGGAAAAGACACAGATAAAAGAAGTAATGCACTCTGTACTGATAACATCAGTAGATGAACAAGAAACGGGTGAACAGGTGTATGAAAAAATAAGACAAACAGTGAATGCAAAAGATGAAGGCTTAAAAATAGATAAAATAAGAAAAGCTAAGGACAGAAAAGTAATAGTAGGATGTAAATCAAAAGAGGAACTACAGAAAGTGAAAGAAAAACTAAAAACAGCGGAAGGAAAGTTGAATATGGAGGACATCAAAAATAAGGACCCACTTATAATTTTGAAAAACGTCTTAAATAGCAACACAGACGAGGACATCTTAAAGGCAATACAAACACAAAACAGACATATTCTACGGGACGTGAATGAGGACTGCAATAAAATGGTTATTAAATATAAAAAGAAGGCCAGGAACCCACACACCTCCCACGTGATAATACAAACGCCACCAGAAATCTGGAAGCGTCTGACCAACCACGGCTTCGTTCATATAGACATGCAGAGAATATGGGTGGATGACCAATCTCCACTCATTCAGTGCTCGCGCTGCCTCGGGTATGGACACGGAAGACGGTTCTGCCGTGAACAAATAGATGCATGCAGCCACTGTGGGGGACCACACCTGAGAACTGAATGTGCCGACTGGATGGCACAGGTGCCCCCGACCTGCTGTAATTGCATCAAAGCTAAGCATAGTCAAACAGAGCATAATGCCTTTAGCAAGGACTGCCCTGTGAGACAAAGATGGGAGTCAATAGCGCGATCCACGATAGCGTATTGCTGATGTGGACTCAAGGAAAGGTGACCACATGACCTCGGGAAGCGTAAGGCCTTTGTTCTGTGCACAAGTGAACCTTCAAAGAAAACAGCTGGCAACTGTAGAATTTTTAATAGAGGCGAAGAGAAGAGGAATGGCCTTCGCGCTGTTACAAGAACCATATATCGGTAATCAGGGCAGGATGAAGGATTATAAAGGAATAAAAATACTTCAGGGAACGGGAGGGAGGGAAACTGCAGTGAAAGCATCCATCGCCGTGTTCGATGACGAAATAGCTGTGACCCAATGTCCCACCCTCACAACTAATAACATCACGGCGATAAAAATCCAAACTGGAAAACGAGAACTGGCCCTGATTTCGTTTTATTTTGAACCAGATCAGCCTCTAGAACCATATCTACAGCACCTGGGAGGAGTCATAAACAAATTAAGACCTTGTAGAATAATTATCGGTGGTGATACTAATGCTAAGAGCATGTGGTGGGGCAGCTCGCTGACGGATAGAAGAGGAGAGGAAATGGCGGGAGCAATAGAGGAATGGGAAATGCAGGTACTCAACGACGGCAGTATGCCTACATTTGACACCATCAGAGGAGGGACGAGATACACGAGCCACGTGGACGTGACAGCCTGTACGGAAGATCTCCTTGGATTGGCGGTGGACTGGAAAGTTGATGATAGCATGACAAACTCGGACCATCACGCAATAACCTTTAAATTAAACGTAAAAGCAGAGCAAGTTAAAATAAAAACTACAACAAGAATATACAACACTAAAAAAGCCAATTGGGAAGACTTTCATAGGAAACTGGAACAATTGAAAACAGAAAATAATCTAAATATAGAAGAAATAAATAAAATTAAAAATAAACATGAAATAGACATAAAAATAAATACATATAATAAAATAATACAAGAAGCATGCAACCAATCCATACCAAAAAAGAAACAAAATAATAAATTTAACTTACCTTGGTGGACCGAGGAGCTCGCCAGACTGAAGCAGGAAACCGTCACCAAAAGAAGACGAATCCGATGCGCTGCACCTATCCGAAGAGCTGCTGTCGTCGCTGAGTACCTGAAAACAAAAGAAAAATTTGAGATGGAAGCAAAAAATGCCCAGCTTGAGAGCTGGAAACAATTTTGCGGCAAGCAAGACAGGGAGAGTGTGTGGGAGGGAATATACCGCGTCATAGGAAGAGCAACCAAAAGGACAGAAGACATGCCACTAACCAAGGATGGAAAGCTCCTTAGTGTAGAAGAATCGGCGAAGGTCTTGGCGGAAGTATTTTATCCAGAGGATAAAGAAACCGAAGATCTCGAACATCACCGGAGCATAAGAAAGCTGGCTGCACAAATAAATGATGGCCCTGATAATGGAGATCCGGACCCTCCATTTACACTCAAAGAAGTGGAAGACGCGGCAGCCAGTTTCAACGCAAAGAAAGCCCCTGGAGCAGATGGATTCACCGCAGACATCTGCAAACAAGCGATCCTTCAAGACCCAGAATTGTACCTGTCACTGGCTAACAAATGCCTACAACTGGGCCACTTCCCGACCACCTGGAAGGAGGCTACGGTCGTGGTCCTTCGAAAGCCCGGTAAGGAGGACTACACAAATCCAAAATCATACAGACCGATTGGCTTGTTACCGGTGATGGGGAAGATTCTGGAGAAAGTAGTGGTGGGAAGAGTGAAGTGGCATCTGCTCCCTAGGATGAGTACCCGACAGTATGGCTTTATGCCCCAGAAGAGCACCGAAGACTCCCTCTATACCCTTTTGACATACATCAGAGGCAAGTTAAGCGAGAAGAAGATTACCATAATAATCTCGCTGGATATAGAGGGAGCCTTCGATAGCGCCTGGTGGCCAGCCATAAAGGTCAGACTGTCGGAGGAAG
>JAPMUD010000064.1:10000-82060 GCA_033459515.1 Theretra japonica
CCTAACCTAACCTAACCTAACCTAACCTAACCTAACCTAACCTAACCTAACCTAACCTAACCTAACCTAACCTAACCTAACCTAACCTAACCTAACCTAACCTAACCTAACCTAACCTAACCTAACCTAACCTAACCTAACCTAACCTAACCTAACCTAACCTAACCTAACCTAACCTAACCTAACCTAACCTAACCTAACCTAACCTAACCTAACCTAACCTAACCTAACCTAACCTAACCTAACCTAACCTAACCTAACCTAACCTAACCTAACCTAACCTAACCTAACCTAACCTAACCTAACCTAACCTAACCTAACCTAACCTAACCTAACCTAACCTAACCTAACCTAACCTAACCTAACCTAACCTAACCTAACCTAACCTAACCTAACCTAACCTAACCTAACCTAACCTAACCTAACCTAACCTAACCTAACCTAACCTAACCTAACCTAACCTAACCTAACCTAACCTAACCTAACCTAACCTAACCTAACCTAACCTAACCTAACCTAACCTAACCTAACCTAACCTAACCTAACCTAACCTAACCTAACCTAACCTAACCTAACCTAACCTAACCTAACCTAACCTAACCTAACCTAACCTAACCTAACCTAACCTAACCTAACCTAACCTAACCTAACCTAACCTAACCTAACCTAACCTAACCTAACCTAACCTAACCTAACCTAACCTAACCTAACCTAACCTAACCTAACCTAACCTAACCTAACCTAACCTAACCTAACCTAACCTAACCTAACCTAACCTAACCTAACCTAACCTAACCTAACCTAACCTAACCTAACCTAACCTAACCTAACCTAACCTAACCTAACCTAACCTAACCTAACCTAACCTAACCTAACCTAACCTAACCTAACCTAACCTAACCTAACCTAACCTAACCTAACCTAACCTAACCTAACCTAACCTAACCTAACCTAACCTAACCTAACCTAACCTAACCTAACCTAACCTAACCTAACCTAACCTAACCTAACCTAACCTAACCTAACCTAACCTAACCTAACCTAACCTAACCTAACCTAACCTAACCTAACCTAACCTAACCTAACCTAACCTAACCTAACCTAACCTAACCTAACCTAACCTAACCTAACCTAACCTAACCTAACCTAACCTAACCTAACCTAACCTAACCTAACCTAACCTAACCTAACCTAACCTAACCTAACCTAACCTAACCTAACCTAACCTAACCTAACCTAACCTAACCTAACCTAACCTAACCTAACCTAACCTAACCTAACCTAACCTAACCTAACCTAACCTAACCTAACCTAACCTAACCTAACCTAACCTAACCTAACCTAACCTAACCTAACCTAACCTAACCTAACCTAACCTAACCTAACCTAACCTAACCTAACCTAACCTAACCTAACCTAACCTAACCTAACCTAACCTAACCTAACCTAACCTAACCTAACCTAACCTAACCTAACCTAACCTAACCTAACCTAACCTAACCTAACCTAACCTAACCTAACCTAACCTAACCTAACCTAACCTAACCTAACCTAACCTAACCTAACCTAACCTAACCTAACCTAACCTAACCTAACCTAACCTAACCTAACCTAACCTAACCTAACCTAACCTAACCTAACCTAACCTAACCTAACCTAACCTAACCTAACCTAACCTAACCTAACCTAACCTAACCTAACCTAACCTAACCTAACCTAACCTAACCTAACCTAACCTAACCTAACCTAACCTAACCTAACCTAACCTAACCTAACCTAACCTAACCTAACCTAACCTAACCTAACCTAACCTAACCTAACCTAACCTAACCTAACCTAACCTAACCTAACCTAACCTAACCTAACCTAACCTAACCTAACCTAACCTAACCTAACCTAACCTAACCTAACCTAACCTAACCTAACCTAACCTAACCTAACCTAACCTAACCTAACCTAACCTAACCTAACCTAACCTAACCTAACCTAACCTAACCTAACCTAACCTAACCTAACCTAACCTAACCTAACCTAACCTAACCTAACCTAACCTAACCTAACCTAACCTAACCTAACCTAACCTAACCTAACCTAACCTAACCTAACCTAACCTAACCTAACCTAACCTAACCTAACCTAACCTAACCTAACCTAACCTAACCTAACCTAACCTAACCTAACCTAACCTAACCTAACCTAACCTAACCTAACCTAACCTAACCTAACCTAACCTAACCTAACCTAACCTAACCTAACCTAACCTAACCTAACCTAACCTAACCTAACCTAACCTAACCTAACCTAACCTAACCTAACCTAACCTAACCTAACCTAACCTAACCTAACCTAACCTAACCTAACCTAACCTAACCTAACCTAACCTAACCTAACCTAACCTAACCTAACCTAACCTAACCTAACCTAACCTAACCTAACCTAACCTAACCTAACCTAACCTAACCTAACCTAACCTAACCTAACCTAACCTAACCTAACCTAACCTAACCTAACCTAACCTAACCTAACCTAACCTAACCTAACCTAACCTAACCTAACCTAACCTAACCTAACCTAACCTAACCTAACCTAACCTAACCTAACCTAACCTAACCTAACCTAACCTAACCTAACCTAACCTAACCTAACCTAACCTAACCTAACCTAACCTAACCTAACCTAACCTAACCTAACCTAACCTAACCTAACCTAACCTAACCTAACCTAACCTAACCTAACCTAACCTAACCTAACCTAACCTAACCTAACCTAACCTAACCTAACCTAACCTAACCTAACCTAACCTAACCTAACCTAACCTAACCTAACCTAACCTAACCTAACCTAACCTAACCTAACCTAACCTAACCTAACCTAACCTAACCTAACCTAACCTAACCTAACCTAACCTAACCTAACCTAACCTAACCTAACCTAACCTAACCTAACCTAACCTAACCTAACCTAACCTAACCTAACCTAACCTAACCTAACCTAACCTAACCTAACCTAACCTAACCTAACCTAACCTAACCTAACCTAACCTAACCTAACCTAACCTAACCTAACCTAACCTAACCTAACCTAACCTAACCTAACCTAACCTAACCTAACCTAACCTAACCTAACCTAACCTAACCTAACCTAACCTAACCTAACCTAACCTAACCTAACCTAACCTAACCTAACCTAACCTAACCTAACCTAACCTAACCTAACCTAACCTAACCTAACCTAACCTAACCTAACCTAACCTAACCTAACCTAACCTAACCTAACCTAACCTAACCTAACCTAACCTAACCTAACCTAACCTAACCTAACCTAACCTAACCTAACCTAACCTAACCTAACCTAACCTAACCTAACCTAACCTAACCTAACCTAACCTAACCTAACCTAACCTAACCTAACCTAACCTAACCTAACCTAACCTAACCTAACCTAACCTAACCTAACCTAACCTAACCTAACCTAACCTAACCTAACCTAACCTAACCTAACCTAACCTAACCTAACCTAACCTAACCTAACCTAACCTAACCTAACCTAACCTAACCTAACCTAACCTAACCTAACCTAACCTAACCTAACCTAACCTAACCTAACCTAACCTAACCTAACCTAACCTAACCTAACCTAACCTAACCTAACCTAACCTAACCTAACCTAACCTAACCTAACCTAACCTAACCTAACCTAACCTAACCTAACCTAACCTAACCTAACCTAACCTAACCTAACCTAACCTAACCTAACCTAACCTAACCTAACCTAACCTAACCTAACCTAACCTAACCTAACCTAACCTAACCTAACCTAACCTAACCTAACCTAACCTAACCTAACCTAACCTAACCTAACCTAACCTAACCTAACCTAACCTAACCTAACCTAACCTAACCTAACCTAACCTAACCTAACCTAACCTAACCTAACCTAACCTAACCTAACCTAACCTAACCTAACCTAACCTAACCTAACCTAACCTAACCTAACCTAACCTAACCTAACCTAACCTAACCTAACCTAACCTAACCTAACCTAACCTAACCTAACCTAACCTAACCTAACCTAACCTAACCTAACCTAACCTAACCTAACCTAACCTAACCTAACCTAACCTAACCTAACCTAACCTAACCTAACCTAACCTAACCTAACCTAACCTAACCTAACCTAACCTAACCTAACCTAACCTAACCTAACCTAACCTAACCTAACCTAACCTAACCTAACCTAACCTAACCTAACCTAACCTAACCTAACCTAACCTAACCTAACCTAACCTAACCTAACCTAACCTAACCTAACCTAACCTAACCTAACCTAACCTAACCTAACCTAACCTAACCTAACCTAACCTAACCTAACCTAACCTAACCTAACCTAACCTAACCTAACCTAACCTAACCTAACCTAACCTAACCTAACCTAACCTAACCTAACCTAACCTAACCTAACCTAACCTAACCTAACCTAACCTAACCTAACCTAACCTAACCTAACCTAACCTAACCTAACCTAACCTAACCTAACCTAACCTAACCTAACCTAACCTAACCTAACCTAACCTAACCTAACCTAACCTAACCTAACCTAACCTAACCTAACCTAACCTAACCTAACCTAACCTAACCTAACCTAACCTAACCTAACCTAACCTAACCTAACCTAACCTAACCTAACCTAACCTAACCTAACCTAACCTAACCTAACCTAACCTAACCTAACCTAACCTAACCTAACCTAACCTAACCTAACCTAACCTAACCTAACCTAACCTAACCTAACCTAACCTAACCTAACCTAACCTAACCTAACCTAACCTAACCTAACCTAACCTAACCTAACCTAACCTAACCTAACCTAACCTAACCTAACCTAACCTAACCTAACCTAACCTAACCTAACCTAACCTAACCTAACCTAACCTAACCTAACCTAACCTAACCTAACCTAACCTAACCTAACCTAACCTAACCTAACCTAACCTAACCTAACCTAACCTAACCTAACCTAACCTAACCTAACCTAACCTAACCTAACCTAACCTAACCTAACCTAACCTAACCTAACCTAACCTAACCTAACCTAACCTAACCTAACCTAACCTAACCTAACCTAACCTAACCTAACCTAACCTAACCTAACCTAACCTAACCTAACCTAACCTAACCTAACCTAACCTAACCTAACCTAACCTAACCTAACCTAACCTAACCTAACCTAACCTAACCTAACCTAACCTAACCTAACCTAACCTAACCTAACCTAACCTAACCTAACCTAACCTAACCTAACCTAACCTAACCTAACCTAACCTAACCTAACCTAACCTAACCTAACCTAACCTAACCTAACCTAACCTAACCTAACCTAACCTAACCTAACCTAACCTAACCTAACCTAACCTAACCTAACCTAACCTAACCTAACCTAACCTAACCTAACCTAACCTAACCTAACCTAACCTAACCTAACCTAACCTAACCTAACCTAACCTAACCTAACCTAACCTAACCTAACCTAACCTAACCTAACCTAACCTAACCTAACCTAACCTAACCTAACCTAACCTAACCTAACCTAACCTAACCTAACCTAACCTAACCTAACCTAACCTAACCTAACCTAACCTAACCTAACCTAACCTAACCTAACCTAACCTAACCTAACCTAACCTAACCTAACCTAACCTAACCTAACCTAACCTAACCTAACCTAACCTAACCTAACCTAACCTAACCTAACCTAACCTAACCTAACCTAACCTAACCTAACCTAACCTAACCTAACCTAACCTAACCTAACCTAACCTAACCTAACCTAACCTAACCTAACCTAACCTAACCTAACCTAACCTAACCTAACCTAACCTAACCTAACCTAACCTAACCTAACCTAACCTAACCTAACCTAACCTAACCTAACCTAACCTAACCTAACCTAACCTAACCTAACCTAACCTAACCTAACCTAACCTAACCTAACCTAACCTAACCTAACCTAACCTAACCTAACCTAACCTAACCTAACCTAACCTAACCTAACCTAACCTAACCTAACCTAACCTAACCTAACCTAACCTAACCTAACCTAACCTAACCTAACCTAACCTAACCTAACCTAACCTAACCTAACCTAACCTAACCTAACCTAACCTAACCTAACCTAACCTAACCTAACCTAACCTAACCTAACCTAACCTAACCTAACCTAACCTAACCTAACCTAACCTAACCTAACCTAACCTAACCTAACCTAACCTAACCTAACCTAACCTAACCTAACCTAACCTAACCTAACCTAACCTAACCTAACCTAACCTAACCTAACCTAACCTAACCTAACCTAACCTAACCTAACCTAACCTAACCTAACCTAACCTAACCTAACCTAACCTAACCTAACCTAACCTAACCTAACCTAACCTAACCTAACCTAACCTAACCTAACCTAACCTAACCTAACCTAACCTAACCTAACCTAACCTAACCTAACCTAACCTAACCTAACCTAACCTAACCTAACCTAACCTAACCTAACCTAACCTAACCTAACCTAACCTAACCTAACCTAACCTAACCTAACCTAACCTAACCTAACCTAACCTAACCTAACCTAACCTAACCTAACCTAACCTAACCTAACCTAACCTAACCTAACCTAACCTAACCTAACCTAACCTAACCTAACCTAACCTAACCTAACCTAACCTAACCTAACCTAACCTAACCTAACCTAACCTAACCTAACCTAACCTAACCTAACCTAACCTAACCTAACCTAACCTAACCTAACCTAACCTAACCTAACCTAACCTAACCTAACCTAACCTAACCTAACCTAACCTAACCTAACCTAACCTAACCTAACCTAACCTAACCTAACCTAACCTAACCTAACCTAACCTAACCTAACCTAACCTAACCTAACCTAACCTAACCTAACCTAACCTAACCTAACCTAACCTAACCTAACCTAACCTAACCTAACCTAACCTAACCTAACCTAACCTAACCTAACCTAACCTAACCTAACCTAACCTAACCTAACCTAACCTAACCTAACCTAACCTAACCTAACCTAACCTAACCTAACCTAACCTAACCTAACCTAACCTAACCTAACCTAACCTAACCTAACCTAACCTAACCTAACCTAACCTAACCTAACCTAACCTAACCTAACCTAACCTAACCTAACCTAACCTAACCTAACCTAACCTAACCTAACCTAACCTAACCTAACCTAACCTAACCTAACCTAACCTAACCTAACCTAACCTAACCTAACCTAACCTAACCTAACCTTTTTTTTTTTTTTTTTTTTTTTTTTTCTTTTTTTTTTTTCGCGGGGAAAATCCCTTTACGGACCATCCCACCCCCGGAGGGGCGGGGGTGTGTCGGACTCACCGGCGCCTTCCGACCCAGCGAGATTGCAGAGCGACCGCTGGGTCGGGTCCCTACCGTAGATCATGCGCCGGAATACCGACTAAAAACCCCGCGTTGGCCACCATCGGTGCACCCTCAGAGACGGCCCCGGGATACCGTGTGTGGATTGCGCCGGGACCGCCTCCATGTGCACTGCCGCATTGCGACGCGGCATGGGACGCATGTTGCGTCACGTCTCGGGGGCCGCCAGGATAGGGACGGCGACCCCATGTGGCCTCTCCGGCGCCGGGTTAGGTGACATCCCGGCGCCTCCTTCGTCTCCTTTGGAGACGAGCGGGATCGGTCTGCTCCCGATCCCGCTCGGCGCTCTCCTTCTGCGAAATGACGCATTCGCAGAAGGAGAGCATGGCTCGCCATGACCTCCGACTGCCGACCATGCTGGCGACCACGGCCGGCAGCGAGAGGTCCCTTCCTACGACCGATTCGAGAGCGCTGCGCTCATCGTCCCAGGCTGGGCACTCCTCCAGCGTGTGCTGGGCCGTGTCCTCACGGCAGTTGCCACAGTGGTGGCACACGGCGAACTCCTCCGCTCCGGCTACGCGCCACAGGTACTCACCGAAGCAACCATGCCCGGTGAGCACCTGCGTCAGCCGGTATGTCGGCGCACCGTGGCGCCTGTCCATCCACTGTTCGAGGACAGGTCGCACTGCCGCGACGGTCCTCACGCCCGCACTCGGGTTCTCCAGCCTGGAACGCCACTCCTCCACGGCGGCCCTGCGGAGGGAGGCCTTCATGGCCTCGACCTCTCGGAGGGCCGGCCTCTGCCCGAGTCTGAACGCCTCCTCCCGCCAGAAAAATACTGACGAGAGGGCCTGTGCGTCCAGCTCCCAAGGCAGAGTACCCGCCAACACGCAGGCCGCCTCATGCGAGACCGTGCGGTAGCCCCTGACGATGCGCTGCGCCACCATGCGCTGCGGACGATGCAGCAAGTGGACGCAGCGACCGCCAAGGGAATTGGCCCAAACGGGGCAACCGTAAAGGGCCATAGACCGCACGACTCCAGCATATAAGTTTCGGCAAGGAATGCCAGGACCATCGGTGTTGGGCAGCAGGCGCCCAAGTGCGCCCGCCGCCTTCACCAGCTTCGGCGACAACGTCTCAAAATGCGTGCGGAAATCCCATCGGCTGTCGAGAAAGAGCCCGAGGTATTTCATGCTCGAGCCGACAGGAATCCGCACGCCGTCCACCGTGAGGTGAGCCTCTGGCGGTGGCCCACACCGAGGTCCGTGAAAACACACGGCCTCGGTCTTACTCAGAGCCACCGTGAGGCCTAGTCGCCGAATCCTGCCCACCACCAGTCCGGTGCCGAACGAGGCGAGCAGGGCTGACCTCCTATAAGTCCTGGCCGTCGCTGTCACCAATGTGTCGTCCGCATAGCAGACGACAGCGACGCCCCGAAGGTTGGTACCACGGAGCACCCAGTCGTAACCGATGTTCCACAGGAGCGGCCCGAGGACCGAGCCCTGTGGAACACCGCGCGATACTGCCCTACGATGCCACCCGTCGGCGCCCGGATACACAACGCACCTGTCAGACAGGTACGCGTGCACCAGACACCGAAGGTAGGGCGGCACCTCGTGGTACCGCAGTGCTTCTTCGATGCAGGCCCAGGGCATGGTGTTGAACGCGTTGGCGATGTCGAGAGACACCGCCACCACGACCTTACCCCGGGACACTGCATCTTCCGCCTGTGCCTTCACCCGCAGAATCGCGTGGACCGTCGACCGGCCCTGCCGGAACCCGAACTGGCAGTCTGCCAAATCCGGGCCCGTACCCTCCAAATGCTCGACGAGGCGCGCGTGGACTACGCGCTCGAAGAGCTTGCACACCTCGTCGAGCAACACGATCGGCCGGTAGGCCGAGGGCGAATCTGCGGGTCGCCCCTCCTTGCGGAGCAGGACAAGCTTGCCTGTCTTCCACCGCGACGGGAAGATGCCCTGCTCAAGGCACGCGGAGAAAAGGCCGCGGAGCCTCGTACCCAGCGACTCGACGGCCAGCACCCAGACACGACCGGGCACCCCGTCGAGACCCGGGGCCGAGTTCTTGCTCCGCAGCCGAAGCACTGCCGCCTCTAGCTCTTGCGGCGAAACCTCCGGGATATCCCTTACCGAAACCAACGACGATGGCGCCGGTGGACGTGGCGCCATCGGTGGAGGAGTGAACTCCTCGGTGGCCGGAAACAAGGCCGCGACGACGTCCTCTAAAAGATCGGTCCGGAGACTCTGTGTCAGAGGGGGCGCCCATGGGCGGAATTTCCGCATCGCCACACGGTACGGACGCCCCCACGGATCTCTGTCCAGAGACCTCCGGAACTCCTCGTTCGCCGCGGCTTTCGCTTGCGCGATGGCCACCCGCAGCGCTCTCTTCGCCTCTCTGTGGAGGTCGAGAAGAAGCCGCTCCTGCTCATCGTCGCCGGGTCTACGGGTCCGACGACGACGGTGCCTGGCGAGTCGGCGGCGCGCGACCTGGCAGGCCGCGCGCAGCTCAGTGAGCTCGGCCGACCACCAGTACACCTGGCGCTTCGCTGGGAGGCGGGTGACCCGGGGCATGGCCGCGTCGCAGACTCGCGACATCGCCACCCCGAACCATTCCGCCTCTTCCTCAACCCGCACCGGCCCGTCCGGTACGGGGAGCCACGCCTGAACAATGGCAGCTTCCTTCGCGGCCTCCACATCGAGGCGCTTCGCGGCCCAACGTCGGCCGCCCGTGAATCGGGCAGTCGGACCCCCACCGGACTGGCGGGTGGAGACCTGGGAGGATGAGACGCTGAACCGAATGTAGAGATGGTCGGACAGCGTCTCCTCCTCAACCAAAACCCTCCAGTCCCGAACACGGCGGGCAAGGGCCGGGGTGGCGAACGTGACGTCCACCGCCGAACCGCCGTTGTGCCGCACGCACGTGTTCTCCGACCCCCGATTCAGGACGACCAACCCGATGGAGATCGCCCATTCCTCCAGGGCCACGCCCCGCGCGTCGGTCACCGACGAACCCCAAGCCGATGATTTGGCGTTGAAGTCGCCGGCTACAAGCACGGGGCGAGGCTGGCTGTCATGCTGTACCAGGGCCCCCAGGCGCGCGAGGAAACTCTCGAATTCTGCCTGGGACCTGTTGGGAGAGAAATAGACTCCCACTATCCACACCCCTCCCACCAGGACCGCCACGCATCCCGCACCCTTCGCAACTTTTTCGAAGGGCGGAGAGCCGGCGGCGCCCTGGGTGAAGACGGCCACCGAGCCATCAAGGTCCCCTGGCCAGTCGTCGCGGGCAGGGACAGAGTATGGCTCGGCGACCACAGCCACGTGAATCAACCACTGCGCCAGGGACTGTTCGAGCATGTGCTGTGCTCCTTGGCAGTGGTTGATGTTCGCCTGGAGGAAATTCAGGTCCATCTAGTTTTGGGCGATCTCCATCGCCTCAAGGCGGGACGGTTGCGGCTGCGTCGCAACCTCGGCTCCCATACCGCGTTGTGTACGGTGCGGGACCGAGGAGGCAGCGCAGGCCTTGCCGCCCACCCGGTGGTCCGCGGGTTTCCCGGCATCTGCGCAGATTGCGCAGTGTGGGTCCGCGGAGCACTCCCGGGACTTATGTCCCGGTTGACCGCAGCGGTAGCAGAGCCCGCTGCGGTCGCACTCGCCGGTGCATTGGACTCTCACATGCCCCTTGTAGAGGCATCGGTAGCAGCGCAGGGGCCGGGCCTCAAGCAGCCGCACTGCCGCTGCAACCCAACCCACGAGGACGCGCCCTGCCTTCACAACTTTCTCCGCTGCCTTCGCTGGACAGCGGAGCCACACCGCACCCAGGCCCGAGTGCTCGACGCGCACCTCCCCGACCTTGACGTCGTCGGGGGAGCACTCGCCGAGGCGGGCGATGGCCGCTGCGACTGCCTCGGGGGTGGCTGAAGCGTCCAGCCCCGAGACCCGCAGTTCCGCAGTCTTCACGGGCCGGGTGACGCGCACGTCCTCCCCCGACCCGCGCAGGACCTCCCTCATTTTATTGACGAGGGAGTCGGCCTTCGCCTCCGACTCGGGCCCGGGCACCTCAAAGAGGTAGGCCCCGGTGGCAATCCGCCTTGACCTGAGCCCAGCTGTGATGCCAAGGCTGGCCAGGTCTGCCTTGGCTTGGACCTCACGCAGGATTTGCGCATACGTGACTCCCCGCTTCAACGCCTCCGGCGACACCGTGATAGTCACGGCGGCTTTGCGCGGGAGGCGGAGCTGGGGAGCACCCCTGCGTGGGGTCTGGGCCGGCTGTTGAGCCGCCCGGGACTTCCCCTTCTTGCCCCTCTTGGCCACCACAGTCCACGGAGTCTCTGTGGATGTGATGGGTTGCGGGGGCGGGTGTGGCGTCTGCGACCGAGGCGGGGCGCGCTTCCGGTTGCCTCGGGCTCGTCCTCGCGGTTCCCGTGCCACGACTGGCGGCGAAGCCGTTGTGGCCGCGGTCGGCCGGGAAGCTGCAGCAGGGCGGCCCGCGGCCGCAGGGTCGGCTTTCCGCTTCCCCGCTCCTAGGGCTGGCCATGAGGCGGCCGGTATCCCCGCGACGGGTGGCTGCAGCTTCGGGGCTGTTTTGGCCCTAGCCCGGTCGGCAGCCAGCGGAGGGCGGAGAATCGGCTCCGGAGGCAGACGCATGGCGATCGCCTCTAATTTGGCGTCGACTTTCGCCATGTGCACCTCAAGCAGCTGCTTCAAGGCGTCCGCCTCCGGAACGCCGGATGCCGGCTCAGCCGCTGGCCGCTGCTGTGACCCGACTTTCGCCATCAGGTCCGCAATTATTTTGCCCTGGGTCGTGAGGGCCGCCTCCAGCGCCGTCACTTTCTGGCGGAGTTCGCGGTTCTCCGCCTCGACCCTGGCAAGCTCCGCAGGGGCCGGCTCTTGCGCCAACGCCAACAGCTCCGACACGCTCTCGTTGATGTCCCGAACGTATGTTCCCTTTAAGTTTCGGGACGTCCGGGACACGTGTTGGAGCCGCTTCGCCATTCGCGTGAGGGCCTCGCTGCGAGTGGCCGGTGGCGCATCTTTTGGAGCTGGCTTTGTCCTTGGATGCGCCTCCTTGGCCTTCCGCAGATCGGCATCATCCGCCTCCATCGCCTCGGCCTCTGCGATGCACTCGCTTTCAAGCGCCGCCTCGTACGCCGCCTTCGCTCTTTCGACGGCATTGTCTTCCGCACAGGAGCCCCGCGCTGGAGCCGGGGGCCTCCGTTTCAGCCTCTTCGTGGCAGCACGGGAGTCCGTCTCCGCCGTACTGCCACCATCGCTTGCTCTCTGCCGCTTTCCAGCAGGACGTGTCCCTCGCTGCCTTGTGCGACTTTTATTCGCTCGTGATGAGTCGCTGCTCATCCCGGACTCCGAATCGAAGCCGCGGGAAGGCGCGTTCCTCATCGCAGGCGGTCCCATTAGGGAAGGTGCCCGACTGGACGCTTGTGAAGCGTCCGAATCAGGCAGCCTTTCCACTACCACGGAACATGGTTTGTTTTTACGATATTTTCTTCCATATTGTTCCCACGAGTATGGGGGAAAGGAATGTCCGCCCAGGCAGTGCCCCCTGTACCTGGGTAAGCCTAGCGTAACCCGCCAGAGGGTCGGCCGGTACTCTGGCGGAGGTCGCACTAGAGACTGAACTTCCCGTCAGCCATGCATCCCCTCGCGGTGCGCCGCCGCTTGGGATTCGGGGTACTTTTTATAGAGGCATCCTCCCTCGCGGTCCGGGCGGTTAAGCCAAGACCCTCGGTCCGGCAGGAGTGCGAGACATGACCACAAACCTCACAACCGGATTACGATATGCGACGGTGACCGTGGGAGGGACACTCCCACAGCCCGCCCGGCGGCGGGGTAAGCGCACACCGGGCCCGCCGATGCCTCCGGGACAGAACCGGAGGGTGGCCCTGAGATGAGCCCCACCTAAAAAACGACAGATGGAGGCGGCCGCCACAAAAGACAGCGACCGCCAAACCCCCTGCCCTCCCCGTCGGATATTCGCCGTCGGCCATAGTAGTTGCAGAACTGCAGCTACGATGACCCACGTTGCCCAGGGTGCACCACGTGGAGGTTCCCGACATCGCACCCCGAATCTTTTTTTTTTTTTTTTTTTTTTTTTTTTTTTTTTTTTTTTCGCGGGGAAAATCCCCTTACGGACCATCCCACCCCCGGAGGGGCGGGGGTGTGTCGGACTCACCGGCGCCTTCCGACCCAGCGAGATTGCAGAGCGACCGCTGGGTCGGGTCCCTACCGTAGATCATGCGCCGGAATACCGACTAAAAACCCCGCGTTGGCCACCATCGGTGCACCCTCAGAGACGGCCCCGGGATACCGTGTATGGATTGCGCCGGGACCGCCTCTATGTGCACTGCCGCATTGCGACGCGGCTTGGGACGCGTGTTGCGTCACGTCTCGGGGGCCGCCAGGGTAGGGACGGCGACCCCATGTGGCCTCTCCGGCGCCGGGTTAGGTGACATCCCGGCGCCTCCTTCGTCTCCTTTGGAGACGAGCGGGATCAGTCTGCTCCCGATCCCGCTCGGCGCTCTCCTTCTGCGAAATGACGCATTCGCAGAAGGAGAGCATGGCTCGCCATGACCTCCGACTGCCGACCATGCTGGCGACCACGGCCGGCAGCGAGAGGTCCCTTCCTACGACCGATTCGAGAGCGCTGCGCTCATCCTCCCAGGCTGGGCACTCCTCCAGCGTGTGCTGGGCCGTGTCCTCACGGCAGTTGCCACAGTGGTGGCACACGGCGGACTCCTCCGCTCCGGCTACGCGCCACAGGTACTCACCGAAGCAACCATGCCCGGTGAGCACCTGCGTCAGCCGGTATGTCGGCGCACCGTGGCGCCTGTCCATCCACTGTTCGAGGACAGGTCGCACTGCCGCGACGGTCCTCACGCCCGCACTCGGGTTCTCCAGCCTGGAACGCCACTCCTCCACGGCGGCCCTGCGGAGGGAGGCCTTCATGGCCCATAGTCGCCGAATCCTGCCCACCACCAGTCCGGTGCCGAACGAGGCGAGCAGGGCTGACCTCCTATAAGTCCTGGCCGTCGCTGTCACCAATGTGTCGTCCGCATAGCAGACGACAGCGACGCCCCGAAGGTTGGTACCACGGAGCACCCAGTCGTAACCGATGTTCCACAGGAGCGGCCCGAGGACCGAGCCCTGTGGAACACCGCGCGATACTGCCCTACGATGCCACCCGTCGGCGCCCGGATACACAACGCACCTGTCAGACAAGTACGCGTGCACCAGACACCGAAGGTAGGGCGGCACCTCGTGGTACCGCAGTGCTTCTTCGATGCAGGCCCAGGGCATGGTGTTGAACGCGTTGGCGATGTCGAGAGACACCGCCACCACGACCTTACCCCGGGACACTGCATCTTCCGCCTGTGCCTTGACCCGCAGAATGGCGTGGACCGTTGACCGGCCCCGCCGGAACCCGAACTGGCAGTCCGCCAAATCCGGGCCCGTGTTCTCCAAATGCTCGACGAGGCGCGCGTGCACGATGCGCTCAAAGAGCTTGCACACCTCGTCGAGCAACACGATGGGCCGGTAGGCCGACGGCGACTCTGCGGGTCGCCCCTCCTTCCGAAGCAGGACAAGCTTGCCCGTCTTCCACCGCGACGGGAAGATGCCCTGCTCCAGGCACGCGGGGAGAAGGCCACGGAGCCTCGTACCCAGCGACTCGACGGCTAGCACCCAGACACGACCGGGCACCCCATCGAGCCCCGGGGCCGAGTTCTTGCTCCGCAGCCGAAGCACTGCCGCCTCCAGTTCTTGCGGCGAAACCTCCGGGATATCCCTTACCGAAACCGACGACGATGGCGCCGGTGGATGTGGCGCCATCGGTGGAGGAGTGAAATCCTCGATGGCCGGGAACAGGGCCGCGACGACGTCCTCAGCGAGGTCAGTCCGGAGACTCTGCGTCAGCGGGGGCGCCCATGCGCGGAGTTTCTTCATCGCAAAACGATACGGGCGCCCCCATGGATCACTGTCGAGAGTTCTCCGGAACTCGTCGTTCGCCGCGGCCTTTGCTCGTGCAATGGCCACTCGCAGCGCTCTCTTCGCCTCCCTGTGGAGTCCGTGAAGCAGCCGCTCTTGCTCGTCATCGTCGGGTGCACGGGTCCGACGACGACGGTGCCTGGCGAGTCGGCGGCGCGCGACCATGCAGGACGCGCGCAGCTCCGAGAGCTCGGCCGACCACCAGTACACCTGGCGTTTCACTGGGAGGCGGGTGACCCTGGGCATGGCCGCGTCGCAGATCCGCGACATCGCCACCCCGAACCACTCCGCCTCTTGCTCGACCCGCACCGGCCCGTCCGGCACGGGGAGCCACGCCTGTATAATCGCGGCTTCCTTCACGGCCTCCACATCGAGGCGTTTTGCGGCCCACCGCCGGCCGCCCATGAATCGGGCAGTCGGACTCCCACCGGACTGGGTGGAGCCTTGGGAGGTAGAGACGCTGTACCGAATGTAAAGATGATCGGACAGCGTCTCCTCCTCTACCAGGACCCTCCAGTCCCGAACACGGCGGGCAAGGCCCGGGGTGGCGAACGTTACGTCCACCACCGAACCGCCGTTGTGCCGCACGCACGTGTTCTCCGACCCCCGATTCAGGACGACCAACCCGATGGAGATCGCCCATTCCTCCAGGGCCTCGCCACGCGCGTCGGTCACCCGCGAACCCCAAGCCAAGGATTTGGCGTTGAAGTCGCCGGCGACAAGCACGGGGCGAGGCTGACCGTCCTGTACCACCAGGGCTCCCAGACGGAAGAGAAAGTTTTCAAATTCCGCCAGGGACCTGTTGGGAGAGAAATAAACACCCACTATCCAAACCCCTCCCAACAGAACCGCCACGCATCCCGTACCCTTCGCTACTTTTTCGAAGGGCGGGGAGCCGACGGCGCCCCTGGTGATGACGGCCACCGAGCCATCCAAGTCCCCAGCCCACTCATCAGTGGCCGGGACAGAGTGCGGCTCGGAGACCACAGCGACGTGAATCGACCACTGCGCCAGAGACTGGACAAGCATGCCCTGTGCTCCTTTGCAGTGGTTAATGTTCACCTGGAGGAAATTAAGCGCCATTGATTAATGGGCGATCTCCATCGTCTCGGGGTGGGACGGCTGCGGCCGCGTCACAACCCCGGCGCCCACGCCGCGTTGAGAGCGGGGCGGGACCGAGGAGGCAACGCAGGCTTTAGCGCCCACCCGATGGTCCGCGGGTTTCCCTGCAGCTGCACATATCGTGCAGTGCGGGTCCGCGGAGCACTCCCGGGCCTTGTGGCCCGGTTGACCGCAGCGGTAGCAGAGCCCGCTGCGGTCGCACTCGCCGGTGCATTGCACCCGGACGTGTCCCCTGTACAGGCAGCGGAAGCAACGCATCGGCCGCTGCTCGAGGAGCCGCACTCCCGCTGCCACCCATCCAACCAGGACACGTCCGGCCTTCACCACGCTGTCCGCTGCTTTAGCCGGACAGCGGAGCCACACCGCGCCCAGGCCCGAGCGCTCGACGCGAATCTCCCCGACCTTGACCTCGTCAGGGGAGCAAGCGCCGAGACGGGCGATGGCCGCTGCGACTGCCTCGGAGGTGGCTGAAGCGTCCAGCCCCGAAACGCGCAGCTCCGCAGTCTTCACAGGCCGGGTGACGCGAACGTCCTCCTCCGACCCGTGCAGAGCCTCCCTCATTTTAATAACTAGGGAGTCGGCCTTCGCCTCGGATTCGGGCCCGGGTACCTCGAAGAGGTATGCCCCCGTGGCCACCCGCCTCGGCCTCAACCCGGCTGTGATGGCAAGGCTAGCCAGATCGACCCTCATTTGGACCTCACGCAGGACTTCCGCGTATGTTACTCCCCGCTTCAACGCCTCCGGCGACACCGTCAGAATGACGGCGGCTTTGCGCGGGAGACGGAGCTGGGGAGCAGCTCTGCGCGAGGTCTGGACCGCCTGTGGAGCCGTCCGGGACTTCTTTTTGCCCCTCTTGGCCACCACAGTCCACGGAGTTTCCGTGGAAATGGCGGATTTTGGGGGCGGGTGTGGCGTTTGCGAGCGAGGCGGGTCACGTTTGCGGTTACCCCGGCGCCGCCCACGTGGCTCCCGAACAGCCAGTTGTGGCGGGACCGGTGCAACCGCAGTCGGCCGGGCTGCTGGTGCTTGACGGCCAGCAGCCGCTGGGGCAACTCTTTTCCCTGCCGTTCCCAGGGTGGGCCACGACTCGCTCGGTGCTCCGAGTACAAGGGACCGCGGCTTCGAAGCCGCCTGGGTTCGAGCCCGGTCGGCAGCCAGCGGCGGGCGGAGAATCGGCTCTGGAGGCAGTCGCATGGCGATCGCCTCGAGCTTTGCGTCCACCTTCGCCATGTGCACCTCCAGGAGCCTCTTCACGACGTCGGCCTCCGGTGGGCCAGAGGTCGCCTCCGACTCAGGCACTGGCCGCTGCTGCAACCGAACCGTGGCCATAAGTTCGTCCAGCACCTTCGCTTGGGCGGTGAGAGCAGCCTCCAGCGCCGTCACTTTCTCGCGGAGTGCGCTATTAGCCGCCTCCACCCTAGCGAGCTCCGCAGAGGCCGGTTCTTGCGCCAACGTTAGGAGCTCCGACACACTCTCATTCAGGTCCCGAACATATGTGCCCTTCAAGTTTCGGGCCGTTCGAGAAACGTGTCGGAGCCGCTCCGCCATTTTTTTGAGGGCCTCGCTTCGGGTGACCGGGGCGGCCTCTTTAGGAGCTGGCTTATTGTACGGATGAGCCTCCTTAGCCCTCCGCAGATCGGCCTCATCCGCCTCCATCATCTCGGCCTCGGCGATGCGCTCCTCGTCCAGAGCGACCTCGTACGCCGTCCTCGCCCTGTCGACTGCGTCGTCATCCGCGCCTGACCTCACCGCTGAAGCCTGGGGCCGGCGTTTAATCTTTTTGGTAGCAGTACGGGAGTCCGTCTCCACCGTACTGCCACCATCGCTGGCCCTCTGCCGCTTTTCGGCAGAACAAGTTCTCCTCTGCCTTGTTCGCCTTTTCTTCGCATGCGAAGAGTCGCTGCTCATCCCGGACTCCGAGTCGAAGTCACGGGACGGCGCGGTCCTCTCCGCAGGCGGTCCCATCAAGGACACTGCCCGACTGGACGCCTGTGAAGTGTCCGAGTCGAGCCTGTCTACCACCACAGAACATGAAATTATTTGATTTTTAGAATTCATAATGTTCCCACGAGTATGGGGGAAAAGAATGTCCGCCCAGGCAGTGCCCCCTGTACCTGGGTAAGCCTAGCGTAACCCGCCAGAGGGTCGGCCGGTACTCTGGCGGGGGTCGCACTAGAGACTGATCTTCCCGTCAGCCATGCATCCCCTCGCGGTGCGCCGCCGCTTGGGATTCGGGGTACTTTTTATAGAGGCATCCTCCCTCGCGGTCCGGGCGGTTAAGCCAAGACCCTCGGTCCGGTGAGAGTGCGAGACATGACCACAAACCTCACGACCGGATTACGATTTGCGACGGCGGCAATGAGAGCGACACTCCCACTGCCCGCCCGGCGGCGGGGTTAGCGCACGCCGGGCCCGCCGGAATCCCCCAGGACAGAACTGGGGGGTGGCCCTAAGAAGGACCGCTCCTCAAACGACAGGTGAGGGCGGCCGCCGCAAGAGACAGCGACCGCCAAACACACTGCCCTCCCCGTCGGGTATCTGCCGTCGGACATCATAGTTGCAACGTGCAACTATGATGGCCCACGTTGCCCAGGGTGCACCACGTGGAGGTTCCCGACAAAGCACCCCTCCGCAACCTAACCTTTTTTTTTTTTTTTTTTTTTTTTTTTTTTTTTTTTTTTTTTTTTTTTTCGCGGGTAAAATCCCTTTACGGACCATCCCACCCCCGGAGGGGCGGGGGTGTGTCGGACTCACCGGCGCCTTCCGACCCAGCGAGATGTTGTGCCGCCCGTGGACGGGCGGCCGCTGGGTCGGGTCCCTACCATAAGCTACGCGCCGAAATACCGACTAAAAACCCCGCGTTGGCCACCATCGGTGCACCCTCAGAGACGGCCCCGGGATACCGTGTGTGGATTGCGCCGGGACCGCCTCCATGTGCACTGCCGCATTGCGACGCGGCATGGGACGCGTGTTGCGTCACGTCTCGGGGGCCGCCAGGATAGGGACGGCGACCCCATGTGGCCTCTCCGGCGCCGGGTTAGGTGACATCCCGGCGCCTCCTTCGTCTCCTTTGGAGACGAGCGGGATCGGTCTGCTCCCGATTCCGCTCGGCGCTCTCCTTCTGCGAAATGACGCATTCGCAGAAGGAGAGCATGGCTCGCCATGACCTCCGACTGCCGACCATGCTGGCGACCACGGCCGGCAGCGAGAGGTCCCTTCCTACGACCGATTCGAGAGCGCTGCGCTCTTCGTCCCAGGCTGGGCACTCCTCCAGCGTGTGCTGGGCCGTGTCCTCACGGCAGTTGCCACAGTGGTGGCACACGGCGGACTCCTCCGCTCCGGCTACGCGCCACAGGTACTCACCGAAGCAACCATGCCCGGTGAGCACCTGCGTCAGCCGATATGTCGGCGCGCCGTGGCGCCTGTCCATCCACTGTTCGAGGACAGGTCGCACTGCCGCGACGGTCCTCACGCCCGCACTCGGGTTCTCCAGCCTGGAACGCCACTCCTCCACGGCGGCCCTGCGGAGGGAGGCCTTCATGGCCTCGACCTCTCGGAGGGCCGGCCTCTGCCCGAGTCTGAACGCCTCCTCCCGCCAGAAAAATACTGACGAGAGGGCCTGTGCGTCCAGCTCCCAAGGCAGAGTACCCGCCAACACGCAGGCCGCCTCATGCGAGACCGTGCGGTAGCCCCTGACGATGCGCTGCGCCACCATGCGCTGCGGGCGATGCAGCAAGCGGACGCAGCGACCGCCAAGGGAATTGGCCCAAACGGGGCAACCGTAAAGGGCCATAGACCGCACGACTCCAGCATATAAGTTTCGGCAAGGAATGCCAGGACCATCGGTGTTGGGCAGCAGGCGCCCAAGTGCGCCCGCCGCCTTCACCAGCTTCGGCGACAACGTCTCAAAATGCGTGCGGAAATCCCATCGGCTGTCGAGAAAGAGCCCGAGGTATTTCATGCTCGAGCCGACAGGAATCCGCACGCCGTCCACCGTGAGGTGAGCCTCTGGCGGTGGCCCACACCGAGGTCCGTGAAAACACACGGCCTCGGTCTTACTCAGAGCCACCGTGAGGCCTAGTCGCCGAATCCTGCCCACCACCAGTCCGGTGCCGAACGAGGCGAGCAGGGCTGACCTCCTATAAGTCCTGGCCGTCGCTGTCACCAATGTGTCGTCCGCATAGCAGACGACAGCGACGCCCCGAAGGTTGGTACCACGGAGCACCCAGTCGTAACCGATGTTCCACAGGAGCGGCCCGAGGACCGAGCCCTGTGGAACACCGCGCGATACTGCCCTACGATGCCACCCGTCGGCGCCCGGATACACAACGCACCTGTCAGACAAGTACGCGTGCACCAGACACCGAAGGTAGGGCGGCACCTCGTGGTACCGCAGTGCTTCTTCGATGCAGGCCCAGGGCATGGTGTTGAACGCGTTGGCGATGTCGAGAGACACCGCCACCACGACCTTACCCCGGGACACTGCATCTTCCGCCTGTGCCTTGACCCGCAGAATGGCGTGGACCGTTGACCGGCCCCGCCGGAACCCGAACTGGCAGTCCGCCAAATCCGGGCCCGTGTTCTCCAAATGCTCGACGAGGCGCGCGTGCACGATGCGCTCAAAGAGCTTGCACACCTCGTCGAGCAACACGATGGGCCGGTAGGCCGACGGCGACTCTGCGGGTCGCCCCTCCTTCCGAAGCAGGACAAGCTTGCCCGTCTTCCACCGCGACGGGAAGATGCCCTGCTCCAGGCACGCGGAGAAAAGGCCACGGAGCCTCGTACCCAGCGACTCGACGGCTAGCACCCAGACACGACCGGGCACCCCATCGAGCCCCGGGGCCGAGTTCTTGCTCCGCAGCCGAAGCACTGCCGCCTCCAGTTCTTGCGGCGAAACCTCCGGGATATCCCTTACCGAAACCGATGACGATGGCGCCGGTGGATGTTGCGCCATCGGTGGAGGAGTGAAATCCTCGATGGCCGGGAACAGGGCCGCGACGACGTCCTCAGCGAGGTCAGTCCGGAGACTCTGCGTCAGCGGGGGGGCCCATGCGCGGAGTTTCTTCATCGCAAAACGATACGGGCGCCCCCATGGATCACTGTCGAGAGTTCTCCGGAACTCGTCGTTCGCCGCGGCCTTTGCTCGTGCAATGGCCACTCGCAGCGCTCTCTTCGCCTCCCTGTGGAGGCCGTGAAGCAGCCGCTCTTGCTCGTCATCGTCGGGTGCACGAGTCCGACGACGACGGTGCCTGGCGAGTCGGCGGCGCGCGACCATGCAGGACGCGCGCAGCTCCGAGAGCTCGGCCGACCACCAGTACACCTGGCGTTTCACTGGGAGGCGGGTGACCCTGGGCATGGCCGCGTCGCAGATCCGCGACATCGCCACCCCGAACCACTCCGCCTCTTGCTCGACCCGCACCGGCACGGGGAGCCACGCCTGTATAATCGCGGCTTCCTTCACGGCCTCCACATCGAGGCGTTTTGCGGCCCACCGTCGGCCGCCCATGAATCGGGCAGTCGGACTACCACCGGACTGGATGGAGCCTTGGGAGGTAGAGACGCTGTACCGAATGTAAAGATGATCGGACAGCGTCTCCTCCTCTACCAGGACCCTCCAGTCCCGAACACGGCGGGCAAGGCCCGGGGTGGCGAACGTTACGTCCACCACCGAACCGCCGTTGTGGCGCACGCACGTGTTCTCCGACCCCCGATTCAGGACGACCAACCCGATGGAGATCGCCCATTCCTCCAGGGCCTCGCCACGTGCGTCGGTCACCCGCGAACCCCAAGCCAAGGATTTGGCGTTGAAGTCGCCGGCGACAAGCACGGGGCGAGGCTCACCGTCCTGTACCACCAGGGCTCCCAGACGGAAGAGAAAGTTTTCAAATTCCGCCAGGGACCTGTTGGGAGAGAAATAAACACCCACTATCCAAACCCCTCCCAACAGAACCGCCACGCATCCCGTACCCTTCGCTACTTTTTCAAAGGGCGGGGAGCCGACGGCGCCCCTGGTGATGACGGCCACCGAGCCATCCAAGTCCCCAGCCCACTCATCAGTGGCCGGGACAGAGTGCGGCTCGGAGACCACAGCGACGTGAATCGACCACTGCGCCAGAGACTGGACAAGCATGCCCTGTGCTCCTTTGCAGTGGTTAATGTTCACCTGGAGGAAATTAAGCGCCATTGATTAATGGGCGATCTCCATCGTCTCGGGGTGGGACGGCTGCGGCCGCGTCACAACCCCGGCGCCCACGCCGCGTTGAGAGCGGGGCGGGACCGAGGAGGCAACACAGGCTTTAGCGCCCACCCGATGATCCGCGGGTTTCCCTGCAGCTGCACATATCGTGCAGTGCGGGTCCGCGGAGCACTCCCGGGCCTTGTGGCCCGGTTGACCGCAGCGGTAGCAGAGCCCGCTGCGGTCGCACTCGCCGGTGCATTGCACCCGGATCCCCTCCGCAACCTAACCTAACCTAACCTAACCTAACCTAACCTGGGTATATCTTATATCTTTAAATGAGCAAATCTTGTATATATATATATATATATATATATATATATAATTGGAATCTCGGAATCGGCACCAACGATTTTCATGAAATTTAGTATATAGGGGGTTTCGGGGGCGATAAATCGATCTAGCTAGGAATCATTTTTAGAAAATGTGATTTTATTCGTGTTTTATCGATCGTTTTTAAACTGAAAAATATGACTCTTCCTGACATCTATTGGCGAATAATAATACTAATTTTTGTGAGCAATAAAGTCATTTTAGAAAATGTCATTTTATTCGTGTTTTATCGATCGTTTTTAAACTGAAAAATATGACACTTCCTGACATCTATTGGCGAATAATAATACTATTTTTTGTGAGCAATAAAGTTATTCCAGCAGATGGCGTTGTTAAGTAACACGAAGTCAATGAGTGTTTGATTTGAGGTTGGACTAAGAAAATCAATTGTTTATTTATATTATTTGTGTCTTCTTAATGCACGTGTTCACTTAAAAATGCCTAAACGATCTTGGAAAAAAACGCTTATAAACAATTAACTTCACGAGGCCGCAACTCGTCTCAAGAACACCTAGAAGAGCATCGTTATCAAACTGATCAGGATTCTCAAACTTCTCACAGTGAAGACTCATTTCAAGGATACCGTCATGAAAATCAGGTTTCTGCTCGTCCTGCTCTTGCAAAATTTGACTGACATTACACGAGCAGAAAGGTCTTATGATTTAGATGTTTCACGAGAGCGTGCGGCCCAACGTGTAGCTAATGAAAATAACGATAATTTCCAAAAAACACAATTTGTAAAAAAAAAAAAAAAATAACGAGCAAAGCTCGGTCATCCAGGTACTCTTTAATAATATAAACAAAATTTTGACATTCAGGCCTTTTACACCTGTTAAAATATTATTAATTATATTTATTGGACAAACTAGTGACAACTTATTGTTATCACATTTGATTTGACAACATCTTATCACCAAGCCATTTACACTTGGTGGATAAGAAAATTCGACTGATAAGCTTCCCCTTCACTTCACATTGTACCTCCTCCTCCCTATAAAATGTTTGGTTGTGGCTATCGCACGCCGGCTAAGGAAATCAACAAAATGGCCTCTCGATCGCCTACAGCTACACCACCGGAGTCAAATAGGGCCACTGTTGCACAAGCACGTCAGAGTATTGAAGCCAAAATTGACCATCTAGAGGACTCCAGGGCGGTCGGGCAAAATAAACAGAGGCCCAAAATAACTGCGCCGAAAAAGACCTTAAACCCCGATGAAACCACAATCGAAAAATCACCCACCAAACAAACAGCATACACGAGTAGAACGGCGGAGGCTAAGGCCTGCCTTATGAAGACGAGATTGCAGATAAACAATAGCCGTAATTTAAAAACGGAAATCAAGACAGAGGTGATAAACGCCACGGAACGACTGTATAATTTAGTAAAGGACGCGGAAGAGGGGAGACTTTATAACGGGAAAGAGACTCAAAGGAGACAGACGGGTGACAAAGGAATTGATGACGACGTGGGTGCTAAAGAAAGGATAGAATCAGCGAGGAAGGAAGGAGAGGAACATAAGGAGTTAATTAAAAGGTTAGAAGAAAATAAAAAACTTTTAAAAGAGAACCGGAAAGAAATTGAGAAAATTAATGCTTTAATAACAAATGACGTAGAGGAAAGGAGAAATACTTACGCAAGTGTAGCAGCCGGCCCACAACGGGGGAAACCTCCGAGTGTAGCTACGGCGCTACATTCAATAATGGTGACATCGACGGATGAACGTGAAACAGGTGATGAAGTAGTTGATAAGATAAGGAAAGTAGTAAACGCGGCAGAGGAAGGATTTAAAATAGATAAAATTAGGAAGGCAAAGGAGAGGAAAATTATAATGGGATTTCAGGACAAACAAGAGTTAACAAAAGTGAAAGAGAAAATAATT
The DNA here is from genome assembly GCA_033459515.1 of Theretra japonica. Classification (NCBI taxonomy): domain Eukaryota; kingdom Metazoa; phylum Arthropoda; class Insecta; order Lepidoptera; family Sphingidae; genus Theretra; species Theretra japonica. Next base: position 35,004 of record JAPMUD010000064.1, read on the forward strand.
AAAGCTGGAGATAAGTTGAATGTAGAAGAGGTAATAAACAAAGACCCACTCATCATCATGAAGGATGTTTTAAATTGTCACTCGGACGAAGAAGTAATAAAAGCTATAAGGACACAAAACAAACATTTAATGGAAAAGATCGGGAAAGACGAAAACAGAATCGAAATAAAATATAGAAGAAGAACACGGAACCCACACATGACACATATAATCGCTAAAGTCTCACCACAAGTTTGGGGGCTCTTCACAAATGCCGGCGCGGTGCATGTAGACGTCCAGAGAATCAGAGTGGCCGACCAATCACCACTAATCCAATGCTCCCGATGCCTGGGATATGGACACGGTAGGCGATTCTGTCGAAGTACCCTGGATGTCTGCAGTCACTGCGGAGGCCCTCATTTGAAAGCAGACTGTCCTGACTGGGTGGCAGCCGAACCGCCAACTTGTTGTAACTGCCAAAAAGCGAAGCTGGCAGACGTAAAGCACAACGCTTTCAGTCACGAGTGCCCAGTCAGGCAGAAATGGGATGCGTTAGCGCGATCGGCGGTGGCATATTGCTGAGGTGGTCCCCGGCATCCCGGGCCCAGAAAACTCAAGTCCGGATGAGAAGGAGTACCAAGTAGCGCAGGCCAACCTCCAAAGGATGGCGCTCGCCACCCAAGAATTTATGATGATGGCAAGCAACAAGAGGTTGGCCTTCGCCCTCATCCAAGAGCCTTATATTGGGGGATCGGGCTACGTCAAGGACTACGGGGCCGTCAGGGTCTTCCAGTGCACAAGCCAGGAGGAAGGGCAGGTCAAGGCAGCCATAGCAGTGTTCGACGAGGATTTGGACGCCTTGATCTGCTCGGAATTTACCACAACAAATATCGTTGTGGTGAAAATCCGCAACGGTGACTGGGAGGTCGTGGCGGTCTCGTTTTACTTCGAGCCTGACCAGCCAATTGAAACCTACCTCGACCACCTGAGGGATATAGTGAGGAGACTGGGGCCGGGTCGCATTATACTGGGGGGAGACGGCAATGCGAAAAGCTTGTGGTGGGGCCACACGATCGATAGGAGGGGAGTGCTGCTCACCGAAATGCTGGATGAGACCGGACTCCATGTACTGAACGAAGGTGATACGCCAACGTTCAGTACCGTAAGAGGAGGAAAGACATTCTCCAGCCAGGTGGACATCACGACCTGTTCGATCGATCTGTTGGACAAAATTAACAACTGGAAAGTGGTGGAAGACCAGACGAGCTCGGACCATAACACCATATTTTTTAAAATTAAACTGAAAAAAGGTCAAGGAATCAATATTAAAAGAACAACACGAATATACAACACCAAAAAAGCAGATTGGACAAAATTTGGGTCAAAATTTAAACAGTTAATCGACGAAAATAACATAAATAAAATACATCTAGATAAAATAGAAACTAAAGAAGAACTAGAACAATACATAGAAAAATATACACAATTAATAATAGAAACCTGTGAAAGTATCATACCTAAAAAGAAAAATCAAAGTAAATATACAATACCTTGGTGGAGCGAAGAGCTTGAAGGTCTGAAGAGAGACACGATGAGGAAGAAGCGAAGGATCCGATGGGCAGCACCTGTAAGAAAAGAAAAAGTAATTAAAGAGTATAAAGAGGCAAAAGAACTTTACGAAAAAGAATCGAAATTAGCACAAGTAAAAAGTTGGAAAGAGTTTTGTGGAGGCAAAATAGGGAAGGAGTGTGGGATGGGATGACATTTTATCCGGAGGACCCGGATAGGGAAGACAATGAATACCACCGGCGCATCAGAGCACAGGCCGAGCGTGTGAATGACCGGGTCTATGGTGAGGAACATGACCCGCCATTCACACTGCATGAGCTTGGGGTTGCGCTGGTGGGATTCAACCCGAAAAAGGCGCCCGGCTCGGATGGCCTGACATCCGATATCTGTTCGCAGGCGATCGCTCAAGATCCGGCGTCTTTCCTATCACTGGCCAACAAGTGCCTAGAACTGGCCTGCTTTCCGAAAATTTGGAAGGAGGCCACGGTCGTTGTGCTTCGGAAACCAGGTCGAGACGACTACACGGTACCCAAAGCGCATCGACCAATAGGACTGTTGCCAGTGATGGGAAAGATACTGGAAAAGATGCTGGTGGGCAGACTCAAATGGCACCTCCTTCCCAGGATGAGTGACCGCCAATACGGCTTCATGCCACAAAGGGGCACCGAGGACTCCCTCTATGTCTTAATGAAACACATACGGACTAAATTAAAACAAAAACGAGTTTTGATAATGATATCACTAGACATAGAGGGAGCCTTCGATAGCGCCTGGTGGCCTGCCATCAAAGTCCGGTTGGCGGAGGAGAAATGCCCACCAAACATCAGACGGGTGATCGCCAGCTACTTGGATAATCGGGTTGTCAGGGTTCGATACGCGGGTTCGGAGCATGTCAAACGGACTGTTAAAGGTTGTGTGCAGGGCTCTGTCGGAGGGCCGATCCTGTGGAACCTCCTCCTCGATCCGTTGTTGCAGGGACTGGAGCGCCGGGGCGACTATTGTCAAGCTTTTGCTGACGATGTCGTCCTGGTGTTCGATGGGGGTACCACAGGAGAAGCACAAAGACAGGCCAATGCCGCGCTGGCCTATGTGCGGGATTGGGGCATCCGAAACAAACTAAAATTTGCGCCGCATAAGACCAAGGCAATGATAATAACTAATAAACTAAAGTACGATGCCCCAATCCTACACATGGGTGGCGTGGATATTGGCCTGTCCAAGGAAATAAAAATGCTTGGCCTTACGATAGACGACCGGCTGACCTTTAACAGTCACGTGACGCAGACATGCCGGAGGGCCATCAGCCTTTATAAAATCTTGTCAAGGGCAGCCAAGGTCCAGTGGGGATTGAGCCCAGAAGTGATCAGGACGATTTACACGGCGGCGGTTGAGCCAGTAATTCTCTACGCAGCTAGTGCATGGGCTCCCGCCAGCCGAAAATTGGGTATCGGGAAGCAGCTCGGGGCTGTCCAGCGGAGTTTCGCCCTCAAGTTGACGAAGGCATACAGGACCGTCTCCCTAAACTCGACACTGCTACTCGCGGGAATACTCCCCCTCGATATAAGAGTGAGGGAAACCGCACTCTTATATGAAGTAAGAAAGGGGTACTCCCAGCGAATAGTAGGGGATCGGGAGGTTGAGAGGCCTGTGGCTTTCGTCGACTTGGAGCATCCAGCGGAACAGAGGAGCAGGAAGTTTCAATGTCTCGGGAGCGGAGCGGAACTGAACCAACACGTCGGTGAAGGTCTCAGTATCTTCACCGACGGCAGCAAAATTGATGGGAAAGTCGGAGCGGCACTATCCATATGGAATGGTGCCGCCGAGACGAGTACCAAAAAGCTGAAGTTGGAACAGTACTGCTCCGTTTACCAGGCGGAACTTCTTGCCCTCAAAACAGCCGTGAAAGAGGCAGCCCGGAGCGGGCTTCCTGAGTGCAGCATCTTTAGCGACTCTATGTCTGCCCTTGAAAGTATTGGAAAAGGAGACTCCCTCCACCCGCTGGCGTTCAAAATCAACAAAATCTTAAGAGCCGCAGATGAACGCGCCCAGAAAATTAAGTTTTTCTGGGTCAAAGCGCATGCCGGGTTGGAGGGAAATGAAAGGGTGGACGAGCTCGCTAAGGAGGCTGCACAGAGGCTCAAATGTCGTGCGCACTACGACAAATGTCCGGCTTCATTCGTCAAAAGACAGATCCGTCAGGAGTCTATTGGCGAATGGAGCCGGAGATACGCCGAAGGAGAGACAGCCTCGGTGACGAAGCTGTTCTTTCCGGACGCTGTCGTGGCGCACAGAACGATTCGTCGGATCGCTCTGGACTCAATCCTCACGCAGGTATTCACAGGGCACGGCGGATTCTCCGAGTATTTGAATCGCTTCAAATGCAAGGAGAGTCCGGCGTGCCCATGTGATCCAAACGTGGTAGAGACCGTTCCACACATTTTGGTAGATTGCCCCATATACTCGCGGGAAAGATTTGAAATAGAACAAAAAATTGAGATGAATGTAACAAAGGAAAATATACCGGCAATAATAATGAACAAAAACACATTACATACATTTTTAATATATTGCAAAGAAATAGCAAAAAAGGCAATAAACAATAATAGGATTTAAGAATAATATACTAGTTATTTATAATATGGTTATTATATAAGCTAAGTATAGATTATAGAATAGTTGGAAAATATGTATGTATAAGGTAATAGTAATAAATAAGTTGGTGATGGATAGAAATGTAAGAAATAAGATAAGAAATGTTTGGTATAATAGAAATAGATTAAATGACAGATTATTAGTAAGTTTAGAAGAAAATAAATATAATATGTATAAATAGATGTAACGATAGATATATTATAAATAGCTTAAATGTAACACCACATGTTCAGTAAACAATAATAGAAAATAAGATAAAAATAAATAAATAATAAAAAAAGTCCCTTGTCCTGGATAGGGGGAGCTTTATTTAAAAAAAAAAAAAAAAAAACCTAACCTGGGTGGGTGGTGTGATGGTGGGTGGTGTCATGGTGGGTGGTGTGGAAGTAATGGTGGGTGGTATGTGGGTGGTGGGTATGTGGATGGTAGGTATGTGGGTGCTGGGTGGTGTGATGGTGGGTTGTATGTGGGTGGTGGGTGATGTGTGGTACGTGGTATGTGGGTGGTGGTTGATGTGTGGGTGGTGAGTTGTGTGTGATGGTGGGTGGTGTGTCATGGTGGGTGGTATGTGGGTTGTGGGTGGTGTGTGGGTGGTGGGTGGTGGGTGGTATGTGGGTGGTGAGTGGTGTGTGATGGTGGGTGGTGTGTGATGGTGGGTGGTGGGTGGTATGTGGGTGGTGTGATGGTGGGTGGTGTGATGGTAGGGTGGCGTGTAGGTTTGATATGTGGCGGTGGGTGATTTGGTATGAGGTGGTGGGTGATGTGTGAGTGGTGGGTGGTGTGATGGTGGGTGATGTGTGGTAGAGTGGTGTAAAGGTTTGATATGTGGGTTGTGGGTGGTGTGTGGGTGGTGGGTGGTGGGTGGTATGTGGGTGGTGAGTGGTGTGTGATGGTGGGTGGTGTGTGGTGGTGGGTGGTGGGTGGTATGTGGGTGGTGTGATGGTGGGTGGTGTGATGGTAGGGTGGCGTGTAGGTTTGATATGTGGCGGTGGGTGATTTGGTATGAGGTGGTGGGTGATGTGTGAGTGGTGGGTGGTGTGATGGTGGGTGGTGTGATGGTAGGGTGGCGTGTAGGTTTGATATGTGGCGGTGGGTGATTTGGTATGAGGTGGTGGGTGATGTGTGAGTGGTGGGTGGTGTGATGGTGGGTGATGTGTGGTAGAGTGGTGTAAAGGTTTGATATGTGGCGGTGGGTGATTTGGTATGAGGTTGTGGGTGATGTGTGGGTGGTGGGTGGTGGGTGGTGTGATGGTGGGTGATGTGTGGTAGGGTGGTGTAAAGGTTTGATATGTGGCGGTGGGTGATTTGGTATGAGGTGGTGGGTGATGTGTGGGTGGTGGGTGGTGGGTTATGTGGGTGGTGGGAGGTGTCATGGTGGGTGGTGTGTAAGTAATGGTGGGTGGTGGTTGGTATGTGGGTGGTGGGTGGTATGTGGGTGGTATGTGGGTGGTGGGTGGTGTGTCATGGTGGGTGGTGTGGAAGTAATGGTGGGTGGTATGTGGGTGGTGGCTGGTATGTGGGTGGTGGGTATGTGGGTGGTGGGTGGTGTGATGGTGGGTGGTGTGTCATGATGGGTGGTGTGTCATGATGGGTGGTGAGTTGTGTGTGATGGTGGGTGGTGTGTCATGGTTGGTCGTGTGGAAGTAATGGTGGGCGGTATGTGGGTGGTGGGTATGTGGGTTTGTGGGTGGTGGGTGGTATGTGGTATGTGGGTGGTGAGTTGTGTGTGATGGTGGGTGGTGTGTCATGGTGGGTGGTGTGTAAGTAATGGTGGGTGGTGGTTGGTATGTGGGTGGTGGGTGGTATGTGGGTGGTGGGTGGTGTGTAATGGTGGGTGGTTTCATGGTGGGTGGTGTGGAAGTAATGGTGGGTGGTATGTGGGTGATGGGTGGTATGTGGGTGGTGGGTATGTGGGTGGTGGGTGGTAAGATGGTGGGTGGTATGTGGGTGGTGGGTGATGTGTGGTACGTGGTATGTGGGTGGTGGGTGGTGTGTCATGGTGGGTGGTGAGTTGTGTGTGATGGTGGGTGGTGTCATGGTGGGTGGTGTGGAAGTAATGGTGGGTGGTATGTGGGTGGTGGGTGGTATGTGGGTGGGTGGTATGTGGGTGCTGGGTGGTATGTGGGTGGTGGGTGGTGTGTGATGGTGGGTGGTGTGTCATGGTGGGTGGTGTGGAAGTAATGGTGGGTGGTATATGGGTGGTGGGTGGTATGTGGGTGGTGGGTATGTGGGTGGTGGGTGGTGTGATGGTGAGTGGTGTGTCATGGTGGGTGGTGTGTGGGTGGTGAGTTGTGTGTGATGGTGGGTGGTGTGTCATGGTGGGTCGTGTGAAAGTAATGGTGGGTGGTATGTGGGTGTTGGGTATGTGGGTTTGTGGGTGGTGGGTGGTATGTGGTATGTGGGTGGTAAGTTGTGTGTGATGGTGGGTGGTGTGTCATGGTGGGTGGTGTGTAAGTAATGGTGGGTGGTGGTTGGTATGTGGGTGGTGGGTGGTATGTGGGTGGTGGGTGGTGGGTGGTGTGTAATGGTGGATGGTGTCATGGTGGGTGGTGTGGAAGTAATGGTGGGTGGTATGTGGGTGATGGGTGGTATGTGGGTGGTGGGTGGTAAGATGGTGGGTGGTATGTGGGTTGTGGGTGATGTGTGGTACGTGGTATGTGGGTGGTGGGTGGTGTCATGGTGGGTGGTGAGTTGTGTGTGATGGTGGGTGATGTGTGGCAGGGTGGTGTGTAGGTTTGATATGTGGCGGTGTGTGATTTAGTATGAGGTGGTGGGTTATGTGTGGAACGTGGTATGTGGGTGTTGGGTGGTGTGTCATGGTGGGTGGTGAGTTGTGTGTGATGGTGGGTGGTGTCATGGTGGGTGGTGTGGAAGTAATGGTGGGTGGTATGTGGGTGGTGGGTATGTGGGTGGTGGGTGGTGTGATGGTGGTTGGTATGTGGGTGGTGGGTGATGTGTGGTACGTGGTATGTGGGTGGTGGGTGGTGTGTCATGGTGGGTGGTGTGTGGGTGGTGGGTATGTGGGTGGTGGGTATGTGGGTGGTGGGTGGTGAGTTGTGTGTGATGGTAGGTGGTGTCATGGTGGGTGGTGTGGAAGTAATGGTGGGTGGTATGTGGGTGGTGGGTATGTGGGTGCTGGGTGGTGTGATGGTAGGTGGTATGTGGGTGGTGGGTGATGTGTGGTACGTGGTATGTGGGTGGTGGGTGGTGTGTCATGGTGGGTGGTGAGTTGTGTGTGATGGTGGGTGATGTGTGGCAGGGTGGTGTGTAGGTTTGATATGTGGCGGTGGGTGATTTGGTATGAGGTGGTGGGTTATGTGTGGTACGTGGTATGTGGGTGGTGGGTGGTGTGTCATGGTGGGTGGTGAGTTGTGTGTGATGGTGGGTGGTGTCATGGTGGGTGGTGTGGAAGTAATGGTGGGTGGTATGTGGGTGATGGGTGGTATGTGGGTGGTGGGTATGTGGGTGGTGGGTGGTGTGATGGTGGGTGGTATGTGGGTGGTGGGTGGTGGGTGGTATGTCGGCTGTGGGTATGTGGGTGGTGGGTATGTGGGTGGTGGGTGGTGTGATGGTGGGTGGTGTCATGGAGGGTGGTGTGTGGGTGGTGAGTTGTGAGTGATGGTGGGTGGGGTGTCATGGTGGGTGGTGGGGAAGTAATGGTGGGTGGTATGTGGGTGGTGGGTATGTGGGTGGTGGGTATGTGGGTGCTGGGTGGTGTGATGGTGGGTGGTATGTGGGTGGTGGGTGATGTGTGGTACGTGGTATGTGGGTGGTGGGTGATGTGTGGATGGTGAGTTGTGTGTGATGGTGGGTGGTATGTGGGTGGTGGGTGGTGTGATGGTGGGTGGTATGTGGGTGGTGGGTGATGTGTGGTACGTGGTATGTGGGTGGTGGGTGGTGTGTCATGGTGGGTGGTGTGTGGGTGGTGGGTATGTGGGTGGTGGGTATGTGGGTGGTGGGTATGTGGGTGGTGGGTGGTGAGTTGTGTGTGATGGTGGGTGGTGTCATGGTGGGTGGTGTGGAAGTAATGGTGGGTGGTATGTGGGTGGTGGGTATGTGTGGTACGTGGTATGTGGGTGGTGGGTATGTGGGTGGTGGGTGGTGTGATGGTGGGTGGTATGTGGGTGGTGGGTGATGTGTGGTACGTGGTATGTGGGTGGTGGGTGGTGTGTCATGGTGGGTGGTGTGGAAGTAATGGTGGGTGGTATGTGGGTAGTGGGTATGTGGGTGGTAGGTAAATGGGTGCTGGGTGGTGTGATGGTGGGTGGTATGTGGGTGGACGGTGATGTGTGGTACGTGGTATGTGGGTGGTGGGTGATGTGTGGGTGGTGAGTTGTGTGTGATGGTGGGTGGTGTGTCATGGTGGGTGGTGTGGAAGTAATGGTGGGTGGTATGTGGGTGGTGGGTGGTATAAGGGTGGTGGGTATGTGGGTGGTGGGTATGTGGGTGGTGGGTGGTGTGATGGTGGGTGGTGTCATGGTGGGTGGTGTGTGGGTGGTGAGTTGTGTGTGATGGTGGGTGGTGTCATGGTGGGTGGTGTGGAAGTAATGGTGGGTGGTACGTGGGTGGTGGGTGGTATGTGGGTGGTGTGATGGTGGGTGATGTGTGGCAGGATGGTGTGTAGGTTTGATATGTGGCAGTGGGTGATTTGGTATGAGGTGGTGGGTTATGTGATGTACGTGGTATGTGGGTGGTGGGTGGTGTGATGGTGGGTGGTGTGTCATGGTGGGTGGTGTGTAAGTAATGGTGGGTGGTGGGTGGTGTATGATGGTGGGTGGTGTATGATGGTGGGTGGTGGGTGGTGGGTGGTGTGATGGTGGGTGGTATGTGGGTGGTGGGTGATTTGGTATGAGGTGGTGGGTGATGTGTTGTACGTGGTATGTGGGTGGTGGGTGGTGTGATGGTGGGTGGTATGTGGGTGGTGGGTGGTGTGATGGTGGGTGGTGTCATGGTGGGTGGTGTGTGGGTGGTGAGTTGTGTGTGATGGTGGGTGGTGTGATGGTGGGTGGTGTGATGGTGGGTGGTGAGTTGTGTGTGATGGTGGGTGATGTCATGGTGGGTGGTGTGTAAGTAATGGTGGATGGTGGGTGATGTGTTGTACGTGGTATGTGGGTGGTGGGTGATGTGATGTACGTGGTATGTGGGTGGTGAGTTGTGTCTGATGGTGGGTGGTGTGTCATGGTGGGTGGTGTGGAAGTAATGGTGGGTGGTATGTGGGTGGTGGGTGGTATATGGGTGGTGGGTGGTATGTGGGTGGTGTGATGGTGGATGATGTGTGGCAGGATGGTGTGTAGGTTTGATATGTGGCGGTGGGTGATTTGGTATGAGGTGGTGGGTTATGTGTGGTACGTGGTATGTGGGTGGTGGGTGGTGTGATGGTGGGTGGTGTGTGATGGTGGGTGGTATGTGGTTGGTGGGTGGTGTGATGGTGGGTGGTATGTGGGTGGTGGGTGATGTGTGGTACGTGGTATGTGGGTGGTGGGTGATGTGTGGATGGTGAGTTGTGTGTGATGGTGGGTGGTATGTGGGTGGTGGGTGGTCTGATGGTGGGTGGTATGTGGGTGGTGGGTGATGTGTGGTACGTGGTATGTGGGTGGTGGGTGGTGTGTCATGGTGGGTGGTGTGGAAGTAATGGTGGGTGGTATATGGGTGGTGGGTATGTGGGTGGTGGGTATGTGGGTGGTGGGTATGTGGGTGCTGGGTGGTGTGATGGTGGGTGGTATGTGGGTGGTGGGTGATGTGTGGTACGTGGTATGTGGGTGGTGGGTGATGTGTGGATGGTGAGTTGTGTGTGATGGTGGGTGGTATGTGGGTGGTGGGTGGTGTGATGGTGGGTGGTATGTGGGTGGTGGGTGATGTGTAGTACGTGGTATGTGGGTGGTGGGTGGTGTGTCATGGTGGGTGGTGTGGAAGTAATGGTGGGTGGTATGTGGGTGGTGGGTATGTGGGTGGTAGGTATGTGGGTGCTGGGTGGTGTGATGGTGGGTGGTATGTGGGTGGTGGGTGATGTGATGTACGTGGTATGTGGGTGGTGAGTTGTGTCTGATGGTGGGTGGTGTGTCATGGTGGGTGGTGTGGAAGTAATGGTGGGTGGTATGTGGGTGGTGGGTGGTATGTGGGTGGTGGGTGGTATGTGGGTGGTGTGATGGTGGGTGATGTGTGGCAGGATGGTGTGTAGGTTTGATATGTGGCGGTGGGTGAGTTGGTATGAGGTGGTGGGTTATGTGTGGTACGTGGTATGTGGGTGGTGGTTGGTGTGATGGTGGGTGGTGTGTGATGGTGGGTGGTATGTGGGTGGTGGGTGGTGTGATGGTGGGTGGTATGTGGGTGGTGGGTGATGTGTGGTACGTGGTATGTGGGTGCTGGGTGGTGTGATGGTGGTTGGTATGTGGGTGGTGGGTGATGTGTCATGGTGGGTGGTGAGTTGTGTGTGGATGGTGAGTTGTGTGTGATGGTGGGTGGTATGTGGGTGGTGGGTGGTGTGATGGTGGGTGGTATGTGGGTGGTGGGTGATGTGTGGTACGTGGTATGTGGGTGGTGGGTGGTGTGTCATGGTGGGTGGTGTGGAAGTAATGGTGGGTGGTATGTGGGTGGTGGGTATGTGGGTGGTGGGTATGTGGGTGCTGGGTGGTGTGATGGTGGGTGGTATGTGGGTGGTGGGTGATGTGTGGTACGTGGTATGTGGGTGGTGGGTGATGTGTGGATGGTGAGTTGTGTGTGATGGTGGGTGGTATGTGGGTGGTGGGTGGTGTGATGGTGGGTGGTATGTGGGTGGTGGGTGATGTGTGGTACGTGGTATGTGGGTGGTGGGTGGTGTGTCATGGTGGGTGGTGTGGAAGTAATGGTGGGTGGTATGTGGGTGGTGGGTATGTGGGTGGTAGGTATGTGGGTGCTGGGTGGTGTGATGGTGGGTGGTATGTGGGTGGTGGGTGAAGTGTGGTACGTGGTATGTGGGTGGTGGGTGATGTGTGGGTAGTGAGTTGTGTGTGATGGTGGGTGGTGTGTCATGGTGGGTGGTGTGGAAGTAATGGTTGGTGGTATGTGGGTGGTGGGTGGTATGTGGGTGGTGGGTATGTGGGTGGTGGGTATGTGGGTGGTGGGTGGTGAGATGGTGGGTGGTGTCATGGTGGGTGGTGTGTGGGTGGTGAGTTGTGTGTGATGGTGGGTGGTGTGATGGTGGGTGGTATGTGGGTGGTGGGTGATGTGTGGTACGTGGTATGTGGGTGGTGGGTGGTGTGTCATGGTGGGTGGTGTGGAAGTAATGGTGGGTGGTATGTGGGTGGTGGGTATGTGGGTGGTAGGTATGTGGGTGCTGGGTGGTGTGATGGTGGGTGGTATGTGGGTGGTGGGTTATGTGTGGTACGTGGTATATGGATGGTGGGTGATGTGTGGGTGGTGAGTTGTGTGTGATGGTGGGTGGTGTGTCATGGTGTGTGGTGTGGAAGTAATGGTGGGTGGTATGTGGGTGGTGGGTGGTATGTGGGTGGTGGGTATGTGGGTGGTGGGTGGTGTGATGGTGGGTGGTGTCATGGTGGCTGGTGTGTGGGTGGTGAGTTGTGTGTGATGGTGGGTGGTGTCATGGTGGGTGGTATGTGGGTGGTGGGTATGTGGGTGGTGGGTATGTGGGTGCTGGGTGGTGTGATGGTGGGTGGTATGTGGGAGGTGGGTGATGTGTGGTACGTGGTATGTGGGTGGTGGGTGGTGTGTCATGGTGGGTGGTGAGTTGTATGTGATGGTGGGTGATGTGTGGCAGGGTGGTGTGTAGGTTTGATATGTGGCGGTGGGTGATTTGGTATGAGGTGGTGGGTGATGTGTGGTACGTGGTATGTGGGTGGTGGGTGGTGTGTCATGGTGGGTGGTGTGGAAGTAATGGTGGGTGGTATGTGGTTGGTGGGTATGTGGATGGTAGGTATGTGGGTGCTGGGTGGTGTGATGGTGGGTGGTATGTGGGTGGTGGGTGATGTGTGGTACGTGGTATGTGGGTGGTGGGTGGTGTGTCATGGTGGGTGGTGAGTTGTGTGTGATGGTGGGTGGTGTCATGGTGGGTGGTGTGGAAGTAATGGTGGGTGGTATGTGGGTGATGGGTTGTATGTGGGTGGTGGGTATGTGGGTGTTGGGTATGTGGGTGGTGGGTATGTGGGTGGTGGGTGGTGTGTCATGGTGGGTGGTGAGTTGTGTGTGATGGTGGGTGGTGTGTCATGGTGGGTGGTGTGGAAGTAATGGTGGGTGGTATGTGGGTGGTGGGTGGTATGTGGGTGGTGGGTATGTGGGTGCTGGATGGTGTGATGGTGGGTGGTATATGGGTGGTGGGTGATGTGTGGTACGTGGTATGTGGGTGGTGGGTGGTGTGTCATGGTGGGTGGTGAGTGGTGTGTGATGGTGGGTGATGTGTGGCAGGGTGGTGTGTAGGTTTGATATGTGGCGGTGGGTGATTTGGTATGAGGTGGTGGGTTATGTGTGGTACGTGGTATGAGGGTGGTGGGTGGTGTGTCATGGTGGGTGGTGAGTTGTGTGTGATGGTGGGTTGTGTCATGGTGGGTGGTGTGGAAGTAATGGTGGGTGGTATGTGTGTGATGGGTTGTATGTGGGTGGTGGGTATGTGGGTGGTGGGTATGTGGGTGGTGGGTGGTGTGATGGTGGGTGGTATGTGGGTGGTGGGTGATGTGTGGTACGCGGTATGTGGGTGGTGGGCTGTGTCATGGTGGGTGGTGTGGAAGTAATGGTGGTTGGTATGTGGGTGGTAGGTGGTATGTGGGTGGTGGGTATGTGGGTGGTGGGTATGTGGGTGCTGGGTGGTGTGATGGTGGAAGGTATGTGGGTGGTGGGTGATGTGTGGTACGTGGTATGTGGGTGGTGGGTGATGTGTGGGTGGTGAGTTGTGTGTGATGGTGGGTGGTGTGTCATGGTGGGTGGTGTGGAAGTAATGGTGGGTGGTATGTGGGTGGTGGGTGGTATGTGGGTGGTGGGTATGTGGGTGGTGGGTATGTGGGTGGTGGGTGGTGTCATGGTGGGTGGTGTGTGGGTCTTGAGTTGTGTGATGGTGGGTGGTGTCATGGTGGGTGGTGTGGAAGTAATGGTGGGTGGTATGTTGGTGGTGGGTGATGTGTGGTACGTGGTATGTGGGTGGTGGGTGATGTGTGGGTAGTGAAATGTGTGTGATGGTGGGTGGTGTGTCATGGTGGGTTTAGTGGAAGTAATGGTGGGTGGTATGTGGGTGGTGGGTGGTATGTGGGTGGTGGGTATGTGGGTGATGGGTATGTGGGTGGTGGGTGGTGTGATGGTTGGTGGTGTCATGGTGGGTGGTGTGTGGGTGGTGAGTTGTGTGTGATGGTGGGTGGTGTCATGGTGGGTGGTGTGGAAGTAACGGTGGGTTGTATGTGGGTGATGGGTGGTATGTGGGTGGTGGGTATGTGGGTGGTGGGTGGTGTGTCATGGTGGGTGGTGAGTTGTGTGTGATGGTGGGTGGTGTCATGGTGGGTGGTGTGAAAGTAATGGTGGGTTGTATGTGGGTGATGGGTTGTATGTGGGTGGTGGGTATGTGGGTGATGGGTATGTGGGTGGTGGGTGGTGTGATGGTGGGTGGTATGTGGGTGGTGGGTGATGTGTGGTACGTGGTATGTGGGTGTCGGGTGGTGTCATGGTGGGTGGTGTGGAAGTAATGGTAGGTGGTATGTGGGTGGTAGGTGGTATGTGGGTGGTGGGTATGTGGGTGGTGGGTATGTGGGTGCTGGGTGGTGTGATGGTGGGTGGTATGTGGGTGGTGGGTGATGAGTGGTACGTGGTATGTGGGTGGTGGGTGATGTGTGGGTGGTGAGTTGTGTGTGATGGTGGGTGGTGTCATGGTGGGTGGTGTGGAAGTAATGGTGGGTGGTATGTGGGTGGTGGGTGGTATGTGGGTGGTGGGTATGTGGGTGATGGGTATGTGGGTGGTGGGTGGTGTGATGGTGGGTGGTGTCATGGTGGGTGGTGTGTGGGTGGTGAGTTGTGTGTGATGGTGGGTGGTGTGATGGTGGGTGGTGTGATGGTGGGTGGTATGTGGGTGGTGGGTGATGTGTGGTACGTGGTATGTGGGTGGTGGGTGATGTGTGGGTGGTGAGTTGTGTGTGATGGTGGGTGGTGTGTCATGGTGGGTGGTGTGGAAGTAATGGTGGGTGGTATGTGGGTGATGGGTGGTATGTGGGTTGTGGGTATGTGGGTTGTGGGTGGTGTGATGGTGGGTGGTATGTGGGTGGTGGGTGATGTGTGGTACGTGGTATGTGGGTGGTGGGTGGTGTGTCATGGTGGGTGGTGTGGAAGTAATGGTGGGTGGTATGTGGGTGGTGGGTATGTGGGTGCTGGGTGGTGTGATGGTGGGTGGTATGTGGGTTGTGGGTGATGTGTGGTACGTGGTATGTGGCTGGTGGGTGGTGTGTCATGGTGGGTGGTGTGGAAGTAATGGTGGGTGGTATGTGGGTGGTGGGTATGTGGGTGGTGGGTATGTGGGTGCTGGGTGGTGTGATGGTGGGTGGTATGTGGGTGGTGAGTGATGTGTGGTACGTGGTATGTGGGTGGTGGGTGATGTGTGGATGGTGAGTTGTGTGTGATGGTGGGTGGTATGTGGGTGGTGGGTGGTGTGATGGTGGGTGGTATGTGGGTGGTGGGTGATGTGTGGTACGTGGTATGTGGGTGCTGGGTGGTGTGATGGTGGGTGGTATGTGGGTGGTGGGTGATGTGTGGTACGTGGTATGTGGGTGGTGGGTGATGTGTGGATGGTGAGTTGTGTGTGATGGTGGGTGGTATGTGGGTGGTGGGTGGTGTGATGGTGGGTGGTATGTGGGTGGTGGGTGATGTGTGGTACGTGGTATGTGGGTGGTGGGTGGTGTGTCATGGTGGGTGGTGTGGAAGTAATGGTGGGTGGTATGTTGGTGGTGGGTATGTGGGTGGTAGGTATGTGGGTGCTGGGTGGTGTGATGGTGGGTGGTATGTGGGTGGTGGGTGATGTGTGGTACGTGGTATGTGGGTGGTGGGTGATGTGTGGGTTTTGAGTTGTGTGTGATGGTGGGTGGTGTGTCATGGTGGGTGGTGTGGAAGTAATGGTGGGTGGTATGTGGGTGGTGAGTGGTATGTGGGTGGTGGGTATGTGGGTGGTAGGTATGTGGGTGGTGGGTGGTGTGATGGTGGGTGGTGTCATGGTGGGTGGTGTGTGGGTGGTGAGTTGTGTGTGATGGTGGGTGGTGTGATGGTGGGTGGTGTGATGGTGGGTGGTATGTGGGTGGTTGGTGATGTGTGGTACGTGGTATGTGGGTGGTGGGTGATGTGTGGGTGGTGAGTTGTGTGTGATGGTGGGTGGTGTGTCATGGTGGGTGGTGTGGAAGTAATAGTGGGTGGTATGTGGGTGATGGGTGGTATGTGGGTGGTGGGTATGTGGGTGGTGGGTATGTGGGTGGTGGGTGGTGTGATGGTGGGTGGTATGTGGGTGGTGGGTGATGTGTGGTACGTGGTATGTGGGTGGTGGGTGGTGTGTCATGGTGGGTGGTGTGGAAATAATGGTGGGTGGTATGTGGGTGGTGGGTGATGTGTGGTACGTGGTATGTGGGTGGTGGGTGGTGTGTCATGGTGGGTGGTGTGGAAATAATGGTGGGTGGTATGTGGGTGGTGGGTATGTGGGTGGTAGGTATGTGGGTGCTGGGTGGTGTGATGGTGGGTGGTATGTGGGTGGTGGGTGATGTGTGGTACGTGGTATGTGGGTGGTGGGTGGTGTGTCATGGTGGGTGGTGTGGAAGTAATGGTGGGTGGTATGTGGGTGGTGGGTATGTGGGTGGTAGGTATGTGGGTGCTGGGTGGTGTGATGGTGGGTGGTATGTGGGTGGTGGGTGATGTGTGGTACGTGGTATGTGGGTGGTGGGTGATGTGTGGGTGGTGAGTTGTGTGTGATGGTGGGTGGTGTCATGGTGGGTGGTGTGGAAGTAATGGTGGGTGGTATGTGGGTGGTGGGTATGTGGGTGGTGGTGTCACGTTGTCAGAGCGTGGACAAAAAAATAAAATAAAACAAAACTGTCTAAGGACACAGATTATTTTAATTAAGAGCTAGAGTCCGTCAGTCCTGCCTAGTCCACTACACACACCACTCTCTCGCCTTCCCAATCCAGCACTACCACTTCCCTGATTCCGCCGTCTTCACGTGTAACCCGCGATCCCAACTGATCTTCTCTCGTCGGCGGTCTGGTCACCGATGACGATTGTAACATTGGTTTCGGCGCTCCGTTGTAGATGCGCCTTTACATCAATCCAAGACGTCGCGCAGCAAGAATAGGGTATAATAACCCGTAAGGTGTTCCTGGAATCGTGATGGTACCCGATTAAGAAGGTCCCTTAGTAGTAAGGCGGAATTTAGGGTAGGTGGCAAATCTTCCTTAGATTTGCACAACTAGTTTTCCCAAGAGCGAAGAAGCTTACAGGGTTATGTCGGTTTATATAAACCAGAATACGGAGATACTTGCAAAAGTATAAATTGACAAAATAATAATCAACACATAAGCTATATACATAAGCTATAGCAGTAAATCAGCATAACTAAATAATAATCCACAACTTAAGGTATACCAAAAATCCACCACAAACTATAAAACTATAATACAAATAACAAAAAAGTAAAATCAAATATAAACATGGAAAAGTTTTAACATTTGAACCAATGTCGGTAATCAATTATGTACAATAACTACGAACCTTTAAACTCCTTGTACAAGTATACAAGTACAAGTTACAGTAATACTAATTCTAAATTAATAAAAGGATGATTGCACAACTTACCCAAGTATGGGAACAACACTTAAACACTTATATCTTTAAGAGTTAATATAATTATTGTATTTGTACGTTTCAACCGTTCTGAGCAGCTGATCGAGACGAAGTGAAGTGAGCCGTAACGGCCGCCAGATGTTTCGAAACCGGTTACCTGTCGCAGCGGCTCGTCAAATATATATAGACGTGATTTTAATTAAATGGGTTTGTCCGTTTGTGCGGTTAATATTTTATTTATTATTAGTTTTATAATATATAATATTTTATACTTTTTTTTCTATTTACTATTTTACTGCACTAACAAAATGAGAAAAGAAAAAAAATATATAAAAAGACACAAAAGATGAGGAAAGACATTGCTATGTTACAGTGGGTATGTGGGTGGTGGGTGGTGTGATGGTGGGTGGTATGTGGGTGGTGGGTGATGTGTGGTACGTGGTATGTGGGTGGTGGGTGGTGTGATGGTGGGTGGTGTGTGATGGTGGGTGGTATGTGGGTGGTGGGTGGTGTGATGGTGGGTGGTATGTGGGTGGTGGGTGATGTGTGGTACGTGGTATGTGGGTGCTGGGTGGTGTGATGGTGGGTGGTATGTGGGTGGTGGGTGATGTGTGGTACGTGGTATGTGGGTGGTGGGTGATGTGTGGATGGTGAGTTGTGTGTGATGGTGGGTGGTATGTGGGTGGTGGGTGGTCTGATGGTGGGTTGTATGTGGGTGGTGGGTGATGTGTGGTACGTGGTATGTGGGTGGTGGGTGGTGTGTCATGGTGGGTGGTGTGGAAGTAATGGTGGGTGGTATGTGGGTGGTGGGTATGTGGGTGGTGGGTATGTGGGTGGTGGGTATGTGGGTGCTGGGTGGTGTGATGGTGGGTGGTATGTGGGTGGTGGGTGATGTGTGGTACGTGGTATGTGGGTGGTGGGTGATGTGTGGATGGTGAGTTGTGTGTGATGGTGGGTGGTATGTGGGTGGTGGGTGGTGTGATGGTGGGTGGTATGTGGGTGGTGGGTGATGTGTGGTACGTGGTATGTGGGTGGTGGGTGGTGTGTCATGGTGGGTGGTGTGGAAGTAATGGTGGGTGGTATGTGGGTGGTGGGTATGTGGGTGCTGGGTGGTGTGATGGTGGGTGGTATGTGGGTGGTGGGTGATGTGATGTACGTGGTATGTGGGTGGTGAGTTGTGTCTGATGGTGGGTGGTGTGTCATGGTGGGTGGTGTGGAAGTAATGGTGGGTGGTATGTGGGTGGTGGGTGGTATGTGGGTGGTGGGTGGTATGTGGGTGGTGTGATGGTGGGTGATGTGTGGCAGGATGGTGTGTAGGTTTGATATGTGGCGGTGGGTGATTTGGTATGAGGTGGTGGGTTATGTGTGGTACGTGGTATGTGGATGGTGGGTGGTGTGATGGTGGGTGGTGTGTGATGGTGGGTGGTATGTGGGTGGTGGGTGGTGTGATGGTGGGTGGTATGTGGGTGGTGGGTGATGTGTGGTACGTGGTATGTGGGTGCTGGGTGGTGTGATGGTGGGTGGTATGTGGGTGGTGGGTGATGTGTGGTACGTGGTATGTGGGTGGTGGGTGATGTGTGGATGGTGAGTTGTGTGTGATGGTGGGTGGTATGTGGGTGGTGGGTGGTGTGATGGTGGGTGGTATGTGGGTGGTGGGTGATGTGTGGTACGTGGTATGTGGGTGGTGGGTGGTGTGTCATGGTGGGTGGTGTGGAAGTAATGGTGGGTGGTATGTGGGTGGTGGGTATGTGGGTGGTGGGTATGTGGGTGCTGGGTGGTGTGATGGTGGGTGGTATGTGGGTGGTGGGTGATGTGTGGTACGTGGTATGTGGGTGGTGGGTGATGTGTGGATGGTGAGTTGTGTGTGATGGTGGGTGGTATGTGGGTGGTGGGTGGTGTGATGGTGGGTGGTATGTGGGTGGTGGGTGATGTGTGGTACGTGGTATGTGGGTGGTGGGTGGTGTGGAAGTAATGGTGGGTGGTATGTGGGTGGTGGGTATGTGGGTGGTAGGTATGTGGGTGCTGGGTGGTGTGATGGTGGGTGGTATGTGGGTGGTGGGTGGTGTGATGGTGGGTGGTATGTGGGTGGTGGGTGATGTGTGGTACGTGGTATGTGGGTGGTGGGTGGTGTGTCATGGTGGGTGGTGTGGAAGTAATGGTGGGTGGTATGTGGGTGGTGGGTATGTGGGTGGTGGGTATGTGGGTGCTGGGTGGTGTGATGGTGGGTGGTATGTGGGTGGTGGGTGATGTGTGGTACGTGGTATGTGGGTGGTGGGTGATGTGTGGATGGTGAGTTGTGTGTGATGGTGGGTGGTATGTGGGTGGTGGGTGGTGTGATGGTGGGTGGTATGTGGGTGGTGGGTGATGTGTGGTACGTGGTATGTGGGTGGTGGGTGGTGTGGAATTAATGGTGGGTGGTATGTGGGTGGTGGGTATGTGGGTGGTAGGTATGTGGGTGCTGGGTGGTGTGATGGTGGGTGGTATGTGGGTGGTGGGTGAAGTGTGGTACGTGGTATGTGGGTGGTGGGTGATGTGTGGGTAGTGAGTTGTGTGTGATGGTGGGTGGTGTGTCATGGTGGGTGGTGTGGAAGTAATGGTTGGTGGTATGTGGGTGGTGGGTGGTATGTGGGTGGTGGGTATGTGGGTGGTGGGTATGTGGGTGGTGGGTGGTGTGATGGTGGGTGGTGTCATGGTGGGTGGTGTGTGGGTGGTGAGTTGTGTGTGATGGTGGGTGGTGTGATGGTGGGTGGTGTGATGGTGGGTGGTGTGATGGTGGGTGGTATGTGGGTGGTGGGTGATGTGTGGTACGTGGTATGTGGGTGGTGGGTGGTGTGTCATGGTGGGTGGTGTGGAAGTAATGGTGGGTGGTATGTGGGTGGGTGGTATGTGGGTGGTGGGTATGTGGGTGCTGGTTGGTGTGATGGTGGGTGGTATGTGGGTGGTGGGTGATGTGTGGTACGTGGTACGTGGGTGGTGGGTGGTGTGTCATGGTGGGTGGTGAGTTGTATGTGATGGTGGGTGATGTGTGGCAGGGTGGTGTGTAGGTTTGATATGTGGCGGTGGGTGATTTGGTATGAGGTGGTGGGTTATGTGTGGTACGTGGTATGTGGGTGGTGGGTGGTGTGTCATGGTGGGTGGTGAGTTGTGTGTGATGGTGGGTGGTGTGTCATGGTGGGTGGTGTGGAAGTAATGGTGGGTGGTATGTGGGTGATGGGTTGTATGTGGGTGGTGGGTATGTGGGTGGTGGGTATGTGGGTGGTGGGTATGTGGATGGTGGGTATGTGGGTGGTGGGTATGTGGGTGGTGGGTGGTGTGTCATGGTGGGTGGTGAGTTGTGTGTGATGGTGGCTGGTTTCATGGTGAGTGGTGTGGAAGTAATGGTGGGTGGTATGTGGGTGATGGGTTGTATGTGGGTGGTGGGTATGTGGGTGGTGGGTGGTGTGATGGTGGGTGGTATGTGGGTGGTGGGTGATGTGTTGTACGTGGTATGTGGGTGATGGGTGGTGTGTCATGGTGGGTGGTGTGTGGGTGGTGGGTATGTGGGTGGTGGGTATGTGGGTGGTGGGTATGTGGGTGGTGGGTGGTGAGTTGTGTGTGATGGTGGGTGGTGTCATGGTGGGTGGTGTGGAAGTAATGGTGGGTGGTATGTGGGTGGTGGGTATGTGTGGTACGTGGTATGTGGGTGGTCGGTATGTGGGTGGTGGGTGGTGTGATGGTGGGTGGTATGTGGGTGGTGGGTGATGTGTGGTACGTGGTATGTGGGTTGTGGGTGGTGTGTCATGGTGGGTGGTGTGGAAGTAATGGTGGGTGGTATGTGGGTGGTGGGTATGTGGGTGGTGGGTATGTGGGTGCTGGGTGGTGTGATGGTGGGTGGTATGTGGGTGGTGGGTGGTGTGATGGTGGGTGGTGTCATGGTGGGTGGTGTGTGGGTGGTGAGTTGTGTGTGATGGTGGGTGGTGTGATGGTGGGTGTTGTGATGGTGGGTGGTATGTGGGTGGTGGGTGATGTGTGGTACGTGGTAAATGGGTGGTGGGTGGTGTGTCATGGTGGGTGGTGTGTGGGTGGTGGGTATGTGGGTGGTGGGTATGTGGGTGGTGGGTATGTGGGTGGTGGGTGGTGAGTTGTGTGTGATGGTGGGTGGTGTCATGGTAGGTGGTGTGGAAGTAATGGTGGGTGGTATGTGGGTGGTGGGTATGTGTGGTACGTGGTATGTGGGTGGTGGGTATGTGGGTGGTGGGTGGTGTGATGGTGGGTGGTATGTGGGTGGTGGGTGATGTGTGGTACGTGGTATGTGGGTGGTGGGTGGTGTGTCATGGTGGGTGGTGTGGAAGTAATGGTGGGGGGTATGTGGGTAGTGGGTATGTGGGTGGTAGGTAAATGGGTGCTGGGTGGTGTGATGGTGGGTGGTATGTGGGTGGTGGGTGATGTGTGGTACGTGGTATGTGGGTGGTGGGTGATGTGTGGGTGGTGAGTTGTGTGTGATGGTGGGTGGTGTGTCATGGTGGGTGGTGTGGAAGTAATGGTGGGTGGTATGTGGGTGGTGGGTGGTGTGTCATGGTGGGTGGTGTGGAAGTAATGGTGGGGGGTATGTGGGTAGTGGGTATGTGGGTGGTAGGTAAATGGGTGCTGGGTGGTGTGATGGTGGGTGGTATGTGGGTGGTGGGTGATGTGTGGTACGTGGTATGTGGGTGGTGGGTGATGTGTGGGTGGTGAGTTGTGTGTGATGGTGGGTGGTGTGTCATGGTGGGTGGTGTGGAAGTAATGGTGGGTGGTATGTGGGTGGTGGGTGGTATAAGGGTGGTGGGTATGTGGGTGGTGGGTATGTGGGTGGTGGGTGGTGTGATGGTGGGTGGTGTCATGGTGGGTGGAGTGTGGGTGGTGAGTTGTGTGTGATGGTGGGTGGTGTCATGGTGGGTGGTGTGGAAGTAACGGTGGGTTGTATGTGGGTGGTAGGTGGTATGTGGGTGGTGGGTATGTGGGTGGTGGGTATGTGGGTGCTGGGTGGTGTGATGGTGGGTGGTATGTGGGTGGTGGGTGATGTGTGGTACGTGGTATGTGGGTGGTGGGTGATGTGTGGGTGGTGAGTTGTGTGTGATGGTGGGTGGTGTCATGGTGGGTGGTGTGGAAGTAATGGTGGGTGGTATGTGGGTGGTGGGTGGTATGTGGGTGGTGGGTATGTGGGTGATGGGTATGTGGGTGGTGGGTGGTGTGATGGTTGGTGGTGTCATGGTGGGTGGTGTGTGGAAGGTGAGTTGTGTGTGATGGTGGGTGGTGTCATGGTGGGTGGTGTGTGGGTGGTGAGTTTTGTGTGATGGTGGGTGGTGTCATGGTGGGTGGTGTGGAAGTAATGTCGGGTGGTATGTGGGTGATGGGTGGTATGTGGGTGGTGGGTGGTGTGATGGTGGGTGGTATGTGGGTGGTGGGTGATGTGTGGTACGTGGTATGTGGGTGGTGGGTGATGTGTGGGTGGTGAGTTGTGTGTGATGGTGGGTGGTATGTGGGTGGTGGGTAGTGTGATGGTGGGTGGTATGTGGGTGGTGGGTGATGTGTGGTACGTGGTATGTGGGTGGTGGGTGATGTGTGGGTGGTGAGTTGTGTGTGATGGTGGGTGGTATGTGGGTGGTGGGTGGTGTGATGGTGGGTGGTATGTGGGTGGTGGGTGATGTGTGGTACGTGGTATGTGGGTGGTGGGTGGTGTGTCATGGTGGGTGGTGTGGAAGTAATGGTGGGTGGTATGTGGGTGGTGGGTGGTATGAAGGTGGTGGGTATGTGGGTGGTGGGTATGTGGGTGGTGGGTGGTGTGATGGTGGGTGGTGTCATGGTGGGTGGTGTGTGGGTGGTGAGTTGTGTGTGATGGTGGGTGGTGTGATGGTGGGTGGTGTGATGGTGGGTGGTATGTGGGTGGTGGGTGATGTGTGGTACGTGGTATGTGGGTGGTGGGTGATGTGTGGAAGTAATGGTGGGTGGTATGTGGGTGATGGGTGGTATGTGGGTTGTTGGTATGTGGGTTGTGGGTGGTGTGATGGTGGGTGGTATGTGGGTGGTGGGTGATGTGTGGTACGTGGTATGTGGGTGGTGGGTGGTGTGTCATGGTGGGTGGTGTGGAAGTAATGGTGGGTGGTATGTGGGTGGTGGGTATGTGGGTGCTGGGTGGTGTGATGGTTGGTGGTATGTGGGTGGTGGGTGATGTGTGGTACGTGGTATGTGGGTGGTGGGTGGTGTGTCATGGTGGGTGGTGTGGAAGTAATGGTGGGTGGTATGTGGGTGGTGGGTATGTGGGTGGTGGGTATGTGGGTGCTGGGTGGTGTGATGGTGGGTGGTATGTGGGTGGTGGGTGATGTGTGGTACGTGGTATGTGTGTGGTGGGTGATGTGTGGATGGTGAGTTGTGTGTGATGGTGGGTGGTATGTGGGTGGTGGGTGGTGTGATGGTGGGTGGTATGTGGGTGGTGGGTGATGTGTGGTACGTGGTATGTGGGTGGTGGGTGGTGTGTCATGGTGGGTGGTGTGGAAGTAATGGTGGGTGGTATGTGGGTGGTGGGTATGTGGGTGGTGGGTATGTGGGTGCTGGGTGGTGTGATGGTGGGTGGTATGTGGGTGGTGGGTGATGTGTGGTACGTGGTATGTGGGTGGTGGGTGATGTGTGGATGGTGAGTTGTGTGTGATGGTGGGTGGTATGTGGGTGGTGGGTGGTGTGATGGTGGGTGGTATGTGGGTGGTGGGTGATGTGTGGTACGTGGTATGTGGGTGGTGGGTGGTGTGGAAGTAATGGTGGGTGGTATGTGGGTGGTGGGTATGTGGGTGGTAGGTATGTGGGTGCTGGGTGGTGTGATGGTGGGTGGTATGTGGGTGGAGGGTGAAGTGTGGTACGTGGTATGTGGGTGGTGGGTGATGTGTGGGTAGTGAGTTGTGTGTGATGGTGGGTGGTGTGTCATGGTGGGTGGTGTGGAAGTAATGGTTGGTGGTATGTGGGTGGTGGGTGGTATGTGGGTGGTGGGTATGTGGGTGGTGGGTATGTGGGTGGTGGGTGGTGTGATGGTGGGTGGTGTCATGGTGGGTGGTGTGTGGGTGGTGAGTTGTGTGTGATGGTGGGTGGTGTGATGGTGGGTGGTGTGATGGTGGGTGGTATGTGGGTGGTGGGTGATGTGTGGTACGTGGTATGTGGGTGCTGGGTGGTGTGATGGTGGGTGGTATGTGGGTGGTGGGTGATGTGTGGTACGTGGTATGTGGGTGGTGGGTGATGTGTGGATGGTGAGTTGTGTGTGATGGTGGGTGGTATGTGGGTGGTGGGTGGTGTGATGGTGGGTGGTATGTGGGTGGTGGGTGATGTGTGGTACGTGGTATGTGGGTGGTGGGTGGTGTGGAAGTAATGGTGGGTGGTATGTGGGTGGTGAGTTGTGTGTGATGGTGGGTGGTGTCATGGTGGGTGGTGTGGAAGTAATGGTGGGTGGTATGTGGGTGATGGGTTGTATGTGGGTGGTGGGTATGTGGGTGGTGGGTATGTGGGTGGTGGGTATGTGGGTGGTGGGTATGTGGGTGGTGGGTATGTGGGTGGTGGGTGGTGTGTCATGGTGGGTGGTGAGTTGTGTGTGATGGTGGCTGGTTTCATGGTGAGTGGTGTGGAAGTAATGGTGGGTGGTATGTGGGTGATGGGTTGTATGTGGGTGGTGGGTATGTGGGTGGTGGGTGGTGTGATGGTGGGTGGTATGTGGGTGGTGGGTGATGTGTGGTACGTGGTATGTGGGTGGTGGGTGGTGTGTCATGGTGGGTGGTGTGTGGGTGGTGGGTATGTGGGTGGTGGGTATGTGGGTGGTGGGTATGTGGGTGGTGGGTGGTGAGTTGTGTGTGATGGTGGGTGGTGTCATGGTGGGTGGTGTGGAAGTAATGGTGGGTGGTATGTGGGTGGTGGGTATGTGTGGTACGTGGTATGTGGGTAGTGGGTATGTGGGTGGTGGGTGGTGTGATGGTGGGTGGTATGTGGGTGGTGGGTGATGTGTGGTACGTGGTATGTGGGTTGTGGGTGGTGTGTCATGGTGGGTGGTGTGGAAGTAATGGTGGGTGGTATGTGGGTGGTGGGTATGTGGGTGGTGGGTATGTGGGTGGTGGGTATGTGGGTGCTGGGTGGTGTGATGGTGGGTGGTATGTGGGTGGTGGGTGGTGTGATGGTGGGTGGTGTCATGGTGGGTGGTGTGTGGGTGGTGAGTTGTGTGTGATGGTGGGTGGTGTGATGGTGGGTGGTGTGATGGTGGGTGGTATGTGGGTGGTGGGTGATGTGTGGTACGTGGTAAATGGGTGGTGGTTGGTG
Organism: Theretra japonica; assembly: GCA_033459515.1. Classification (NCBI taxonomy): domain Eukaryota; kingdom Metazoa; phylum Arthropoda; class Insecta; order Lepidoptera; family Sphingidae; genus Theretra; species Theretra japonica. The sequence goes on from JAPMUD010000064.1 coordinate 60,288, forward strand.
TGTCATGGTGGGTGGTGTGTGGGTGGTGGGTATGTGGGTGGTGGGTATGTGGGTGGTGGGTATGTGGGTGGTGGGTGGTGAGTTGTGTGTGATGGTGGGTGGTGTCATGGTGGGTGGTGTGGAAGTAATGGTGGGTGGTATGTGGGTGGTGGGTATGTGTGGTACGTGGTATGTGGGTGGTGGGTATGTGGGTGGTGGGTGGTGTGATGGTGGGTGGTATGTGGGTGGTGGGTGATGTGTGGTACGTGGTATGTGGGTGGTGGGTGGTGTGTCATGGTGGGTGGTGTGGAAGTAATGGTGGGTGGTATGTGGGTAGTGGGTATGTGGGTGGTAGGTAAATGGGTGCTGGGTGGTGTGATGGTGGGTGGTATGTGGGTGGTGGGTGATGTGTGGTACGTGGTATGTGGGTGGTGGGTGATGTGTGGGTGGTGAGTTGTGTGTGATGGTGGGTGGTGTGTCATGGTGGGTGGTGTGGAAATAATGGTGGGTGGTATGTGGGTGGTGGGTGGTATAAGGGTGGTGGGTATGTGGGTGGTGTGTATGTGGGTGGTGGGTGGTGTGATGGTGGGTGGTGTCATGGTGGGTGGTGTGTGGGTGGTGAGTTGTGTGTGATGGTGGGTGGTGTCATGGTGGGTGGTGTGGAAGTAACGGTGGGTTGTATGTGGGTGGTAGGTGGTATGTGGGTGGTGGGTATGTGGGTGGTGGGTATGTGGGTGCTGGGTGGTGTGATGGTGGGTGGTATGTGGGTGGTGGGTGATGTGTGGTACGTGGTATGTGGGTGGTGGGTGATGTGTGGGTGGTGAGTTGTGTGTGATGGTGGGTGGTGTCATGGTGGGTGGTGTGGAAGTAATGGTGGGTGGTATGTGGGTGGTGGGTGGTATGTGGGTGGTGGGTATGTGGGTGATGGGTATGTGGGTGGTGGGTGGTGTGATGGTTGGTGGTGTCATGGTGGGTGGTGTGTGGAAGGTGAGTTGTGTGTGATGGTGGGTGGTGTCATGGTGGGTGGTATGTGGGTGGTGGGTGATGTGTGGTACGTGGTATGTGGGTGGTGGGTGTTGTGTCATGGTGGGTGGTGTGGAAGTAATGGTGGGTGGTATGTGGGTGGTGGGTGGTATGAAGGTGGTGGGTATGTGGGTGGTGGGTATGTGGGTGGTGGGTGGTGTGATGGTGGGTGGTGTCATGGTGGGTGGTGTGTGGGTGGTGAGTTGTGTGTGATGGTGGGTGGTGTGATGGTGGGTGGTGTGATGGTGGGTGGTATGTGGGTGGTGGGTGATGTGTGGTACGTGGTATGTGGGTGGTGGGTGATGTGTGGAAGTAATGGTGGGTGGTATGTGGGTGATGGGTGGTATGTGGGTTGTTGGTATGTGGGTTGTGGGTGGTGTGATGGTGGGTGGTATGTGGGTGGTGGGTGATGTGTGGTACGTGGTATGTGGGTGGTGGGTGGTGTGTCATGGTGGGTGGTGTGGAAGTAATGGTGGGTGGTATGTGGGTGGTGGGTATGTGGGTGCTGGGTGGTGTGATGGTTGGTGGTATGTGGGTGGTGGGTGATGTGTGGTACGTGGTATGTGGGTGGTGGGTGGTGTGTCATGGTGGGTGGTGTGGAAGTAATGGTGGGTGGTATGTGGGTGGTGGGTATGTGGGTGGTGGGTATGTGGGTGCTGGGTGGTGTGATGGTGGGTGGTGTCATGGTGGGTGGTGTGTGGGTGGTGAGTTGTGTGTGATGGTGGGTGGTGTGATGGTGGGTGGTGTGATGGTGGGTGGTATGTGGGTGGTGGGTGATGTGTGGTACGTGGTAAATGGGTGGTGGTTGGTGTGTCATGGTGGGTGGTGTGTGGGTGGTGGGTATGTGGGTGGTGGGTATGTGGGTGGTGGGTATGTGGGTGGTGGGTGGTGAGTTGTGTGTGATGGTGGGTGGTGTCATGGTGGGTGGTGTGGAAGTAATGGTGGGTGGTATGTGGGTGGTGGGTATGTGTGGTACGTGGTATGTGGGTGGTGGGTATGTGGGTGGTGGGTGGTGTGATGGTGGGTGGTATGTGGGTGGTGGGTGATGTGTGGTACGTGGTATGTGGGTGGTGGGTGGTGTGTCATGGTGGGTGGTGTGGAAGTAATGGTGGGTGGTATGTGGGTAGTGGGTATGTGGGTGGTAGGTAAATGGGTGCTGGGTGGTGTGATGGTGGGTGGTATGTGGGTGGTGGGTGATGTGTGGTACGTGGTATGTGGGTGGTGGGTGATGTGTGGGTGGTGAGTTGTGTGTGATGGTGGGTGGTGTGTCATGGTGGGTGGTGTGGAAGTAATGGTGGGTGGTATGTGGGTGGTGGGTGGTATAAGGGTGGTGGGTATGTGGGTGGTGTGTATGTGGGTGGTGGGTGGTGTGATGGTGGGTGGTGTCATGGTGGGTGGTGTGTGGGTGGTGAGTTGTGTGTGATGGTGGGTGGTGTCATGGTGGGTGGTGTGGAAGTAACGGTGGGTTGTATGTGGGTGGTAGGTGGTATGTGGGTGGTGGGTATGTGGGTGGTGGGTATGTGGGTGCTGGGTGGTGTGATGGTGGGTCGTATGTGGGTGGTGGGTGATGTGTGGTACGTGGTATGTGGGTGGTGGGTGATGTGTGGGTGGTGAGTTGTGTGTGATGGTGGGTGGTGTCATGGTGGGTGGTGTGGAAGTAATGGTGGGTGGTATGTGGGTGGTGGGTGGTGAGTTGTGTGTGATGGTGGGTGGTGTCATGGTGGGTGGTGTGGAAGTAACGGTGGGTTGTATGTGGGTGGTAGGTGGTATGTGGGTGGTGGGTATGTGGGTGGTGGGTATGTGGGTGCTGGGTGGTATGATGGTGGGTGGTATGTGGGTGGTGGGTGATGTGTGGTACGTGGTATGTGGGTGGTGGGTGATGTGTGGTACGTGGTATGTGGGTGGTGGGTGGTGTGTCATGGTGGGTGGTGTGGAAGTAATGGTGGGTGGTATGTGGGTGGTGGGTATGTGGGTGCTGGGTGGTGTGATGGTTGGTGGTATGTGGGTGGTGGGTGATGTGTGGTACGTGGTATGTGGGTGGTGGGTGGTGTGTCATGGTGGGTGGTGTGGAAGTAATGGTGGGTGGTATGTGGGTGGTGGGTATGTGGGTGGTGGGTATGTGGGTGCTGGGTGGTGTGATGGTGGGTGGTGTCATGGTGGGTGGTGTGTGGGTGGTGAGTTGTGTGTGATGGTGGGTGGTGTGATGGTGGGTGGTGTGATGGTGGGTGGTATGTGGGTGGTGGGTGATGTGTGGTACGTGGTAAATGGGTGGTGGTTGGTGTGTCATGGTGGGTGGTGTGTGGGTGGTGGGTATGTGGGTGGTGGGTATGTGGGTGGTGGGTATGTGGGTGGTGGGTGGTGAGTTGTGTGTGATGGTGGGTGGTGTCATGGTGGGTGGTGTGGAAGTAATGGTGGGTGGTATGTGGGTGGTGGGTATGTGTGGTACGTGGTATGTGGGTGGTGGGTATGTGGGTGGTGGGTGGTGTGATGGTGGGTGGTATGTGGGTGGTGGGTGATGTGTGGTACGTGGTATGTGGGTGGTGGGTGGTGTGTCATGGTGGGTGGTGTGGAAGTAATGATGGGTGGTATGTGGGTAGTGGGTATGTGGGTGGTAGGTAAATGGGTGCTGGGTGGTGTGATGGTGGGTGGTATGTGGGTGGTGGGTGATGTGTGGTACGTGGTATGTGGGTGGTGGGTGATGTGTGGGTGGTGAGTTGTGTGTGATGGTGGGTGGTGTGTCATGGTGGGTGGTGTGGAAGTAATGGTGGGTGGTATGTGGGTGGTGGGTGGTATAAGGGTGGTGGGTATGTGGGTGGTGTGTATGTGGGTGGTGGGTGGTGTGATGGTGGGTGGTGTCATGGTGGGTGGTGTGTGGGTGGTGAGTTGTGTGTGATGGTGGGTGGTGTCATGGTGGGTGGTGTGGAAGTAACGGTGGGTTGTATGTGGGTGGTAGGTGGTATGTGGGTGGTGGGTATGTGGGTGGTGGGTATGTGGGTGCTGGGTGGTGTGATGGTGGGTCGTATGTGGGTGGTGGGTGATGTGTGGTACGTGGTATGTGGGTGGTGGGTGATGTGTGGGTGGTGAGTTGTGTGTGATGGTGGGTGGTGTCATGGTGGGTGGTGTGGAAGTAATGGTGGGTGGTATGTGGGTGGTGGGTGGTATGTGGGTGGTGGGTATGTTGGTGATGGGTATGTGGGTGGTGGGTGGTGTGATGGTTGGTGGTGTCATGGTGGGTGGTGTGTGGAAGGTGAGTTGTGTGTGATGGTGGGTGGTGTCATGGTGGGTGGTGTGTGGGTGGTGAGTTTTGTGTGATGGTGGGTGGTGTCATGGTGGGTGGTGTGGAAGTAATGTCGGGTGGTTTGTGGGTGATGGGTGGTATGTGGGTGGTGGGTGGTGTGATGGTGGGTGGTATGTGGGTGGTGGGTGATGTGTGGTACGTGGTATGTGGGTGGTGGGTGATGTGTGGGTGGTGAGTTGTGTGTGATGGTGGGTGGTATGTGGGTGGTGGGTAGTGTGATGGTGGGTGGTATGTGGGTGGTGGGTGATGTGTGGTACGTGGTATGTGGGTGGTGGGTGATGTGTGGGTGGTGAGTTGTGTGTGATGGTGGGTCGTATGTGGGTGGTGGGTAGTGTGATGTTGGGTGGTATGTGGGTGGTGGGTGATGTGTGGTACGTGGTATGTGGGTGGTGGGTGGTGTTTCATGGTGGGTGGTGTGGAAGTAATGGTGGGTGGTATGTGGGTGGTGGGTATGTGGGTGGTAGGTATGTGGGTGCTGGGTGGTCTGATGGTGGGTGGTATGTGGGTGGTGGGTGATGTGTGGTACGTGGTATGTGGGTGGTGGGTGATGTGTGGGTGGTGAGTTGTGTGTGATGGTGGGTGGTGTCATGGTGGGTGGTGTGGAAGTAATGGTGGCTGGTATGTGGGTGGTGGGTGGTATGTGGGTGGTGGGTATGTGGGTGATGGGTATGTGGGTGGTGGGTGGTGTGATGGTTGGTGGTGTCATGGTGGGTGGTGTGTGGAAGGTGAGTTGTGTGTGATGGTGGGTGGTGTCATGGTGGGTGGTGTGTGGGTGGTGAGTTGTGTGTGATGGTGGGTGGTGTCATGGCGGGTGGTGTGGAAGTAATGTCGGGTGGTATGTGGGTGATGGGTGGTATGTGGGTGGTGGGTGGTGTGATGGTGGGTGGTATGTGGGTGGTGGGTGATGTGTGGTACGTGGTATGTGGGTGGTGGGTGATGTGTGGGTGGTGAGTTGTGTGTGATGGTGGGTGGTATGTGGGTGGTGGGTGGTGTGATGGTGGGTGGTATGTGGGTGGTGGGTGATGTGTGGTACGTGGTATGTGGGTGGTGGGTGGTGTGTCATGGTGGGTGGTGTGGAAGTAATGGTGGGTGGTATGTGGGTGGTGGGTGGTATGAAGGTGGTGGGTATGTGGGTGGTGGGTATGTGGGTGGTGGGTGGTGTGATGGTGGGTGGTGTCATGGTGGGTGGTGTGTGGGTGGTGAGTTGTGTGTGATGGTGGGTGGTGTGATGGTGGGTGGTATGTGGGTGGTGGGTGATGTGTGGTACGTGGTATGTGGGTGGTGGGTGATGTGTGGAAGTAATGGTGGGTGGTATGTGGGTGATGGGTGGTATGTGGGTTGTTGGTATGTGGGTTGTGGGTGGTGTGATGGTGGGTGGTATGTGGGTGGTGGGTGATGTGTGGTACGTGGTATGTGGGTGGTGGGTGGTGTGTCATGGTGGGTGGTGTGGAAGTAATGGTGGGTGGTATGTGGGTGGTGGGTGGTATAAGGGTGGTGGGTATGTGGGTGGTGGGTGATGTGTGGGTTTTGAGTTGTGTGTGATGGTGGGTGGTGTGTCATGGTGGGTGGTGTGGAAGTAATGGTGGGTGGTATGTGGGTGGTGAGTGGTATGTGGGTGGTGGGTATGTGGGTGGTAGGTATGTGGGTGGTGGGTGGTGTGATGGTGGGTGGTGTCATGGTGGGTGGTGTGTGGGTGGTGAGTTGTGTGTGATGGTGGGTGGTGTGATGGTGGGTGGTGTGATGGTGGGTGGTATGTGGGTGGTTGGTGATGTGTGGTACGTGGTATGTGGGTGGTGGGTGGTGTGTCATGGTGGGTGGTGTGGAAGTAATGGTGGGTGGTATGTGGATGATGGGTGGTATGTGGGTGGTGGGTATGTGGGTGGTGGGTATGTGGGTGGTAGGTGGTGTGATGGTGGGTGGTATGTGGGTGGTGGGTGATGTGTGGTACGTGGTATGTGGGTGGTGGGTGGTGTGTCATGGTGGGTGGTGTGGAAATAATGGTGGGTGGTATGTGGGTGGTGGGTATGTGGGTGGTAGGTATGTGGGTGCTGGGTGGTGTGATGGTGGGTGGTATGTGGGTGGTGGGTGATGTGTGGTACGTGGTATGTGGGTGGTGGGTGGTGTGTCATGGTGGGTGGTGTGGAAGTAATGGTGGGTGGTATGTGGGTGGTGGGTATATGGGTGGTAGGTATGTGGGTGCTGGGTGGTGTGATGGTGGGTGGTATGTGGGTGGTGGGTGATGTGTGGTACGTGGTATGTGGGTGGTGGGTGATGTGTGGGTGGTGAGTCGTGTGTGATGGTGGGTGGTGTCATGGTGGGTGGTGTGGAAGTAATGGTGGGTGGTATGTGGGTGGTGGGTATGTGGGTGGTGGTGTCACGTTGTCAGAGCGTGGACAAAAAAATAAAATAAAACAAAACTGTCTAAGGACACAGATTATTTTAATTAAGAGCTAGAGTCCGTCAGTCCTGCCTAGTCCACTACACACACCACTCTCTCGCCTTCCCAATCCAGCACTACCACTTCCCTGATTCCGCCGTCTTCACGTGTAACCCGCGATCCCAACTGATCTTCTCTCGTCGGCGGTCTGGTCACCGATGACGATTGTAACATTGGTTTCGGCGCTCCGTTGTAGATGCGCCTTTACATCAATCCAAGACGTCGCGCAGCAAGAATAGGGTATAATAACCCGTAAGGTGTTCCTGGAATCGTGATGGTACCCGATTAAGAAGGTCCCTTAGTAGTAAGGCGGAATTTAGGGTAGGTGGCAAATCTTCCTTAGATTTGCACAACTAGTTTTCCCAAGAGCGAAGAAGCTTACAGGGTTATGTCGGTTTATATAAACCAGAATACGGAGATACTTGCAAAAGTATAAATTGACAAAATAATAATCAACACATAAGCTATATACATAAGCTATAGCAGTAAATCAGCATAACTAAATAATAATCCACAACTTAAGGTATACCAAAAATCCACCACAAACTATAAAACTATAATACAAATAACAAAAAAGTAAAATCAAATATAAACATGGAAAAGTTTTAACATTTGAACCAATGTCGGTAATCAATTATGTACAATAACTACGAACCTTTAAACTCCTTGTACAAGTATACAAGTACAAGTTACAGTAATACTAATTCTAAATTAATAAAAGGATGATTGCACAACTTACCCAAGTATGGGAACAACACTTAAACACTTATATCTTTAAGAGTTAATATAATTATTGTATTTGTACGTTTCAACCGTTCTGAGCAGCTGATCGAGACGAAGTGAAGTGAGCCGTAACGGCCGCCAGATGTTTCGAAACCGGTTACCTGTCGCAGCGGCTCGTCAAATATATATAGACGTGATTTTAATTAAATGGGTTTGTCCGTTTGTGCGGTTAATATTTTATTTATTATTAGTTTTATAATATATAATATTTTATACTTTTTTTTCTATTTACTATTTTACTGCACTAACAAAATGAGAAAAGAAAAAAAATATATAAAAAGACACAAAAGATGAGGAAAGACATTGCTATGTTACAGTACCCCCTTTCCAACGAAGAATTTTTCCTCGAGAAAAATTCGTGAAAGAGAATCTAAAAAATATAAATAATCTTAACGTAAAGTAGTGCTAGGACTTCTCTTTATATCTTTAATGTGCCAGACGCCCAAATCTCGACCATTCATATCTTCTAAAATGTAGACTAGTGCTGAACGCTTAATCTTTACGCGGCATTTCAAATACTTAGGAGCCAGTTTCTTACTAAAATGTGCGTCCTTATCGCTTTGAAAATAACAGCGCTTCCATACAATGTCTCCCACATTAAACTCTGCGTCCTTCCGTCGTAAATTATAGCGTTGCGTGTTTTTCGTGTGAGCTCTCCAGAGTGCCGTTTGCACCGCATCAAAAATGTTGGCCAAATGTCCTAGATTCTCAGCATATGAGTCGCGCGGGAGGAACAGCAGTTCATTACAGTCTTCGTTCTCGATATAATGTGACCCACACGTAACCAACTCTCTCCCGTGAATCAAAAATGCAGGGGTGTACCCAGTGGTTTCGTTGACAGAGTTATTCATAGCAAATTGGATTTGGGGAAGATTTAAATCCCATGTCCGGTGGTCGTTATCGACAAATGTTGAGACTGCTGTTACAACAGTTTTGTTGTATCTCTCTACAGTATTTATTTGGGGAGTATATTTAGGTGTGAAATGGACCTTAGGGACTTTGTATTTTTTGAGTAACCGGTCCATTTCACGGCTAATGAATTGGCAGCCATTATCCAATATCACGGTTTGAGGAATTCCGTGCACTAGCATAACGTCATTTTCTAAATGCCTACAAACAAGATCCCCAGTAGCTCTTCGAAGTGGAAACAGTAAGCAATACTTTGAAAAGCAGCAAGTCACTGTGAAAATGTACTGGTTCTGCTTTCTAGTACAAGGCAAAGGTCCTATCAGGTCAATAGAAATTGTCTGGAACGGTCTACACACATTCTTCGGTCTTCCCATTTTTCCAAGCACTCCATGCGTGGGTAGTTTGTGTGCTAGACATTTGTCGCAATTAGTAACAAAACGGACAGTATCACGATACATACACGGCCAATAAACATGAAGTGCTAGGCGACGATATGTTTTAAATACCCCAAAATGAGCTGCCATGGGATCTGAATGATATTTAGTAAGTGTTTCCTCGCGACGTTCCTTGGGAATGACCTCCTTCCAGTCAAATTCTGCTGTGAGTACATTCTTATTTTTTGTATACCGGTACAGAGTGTTATTTTCAACCCTATAGTTAGGGAAGCTGGTAGGCGAATCTTGGCAGCCCTTAAATATATTCAGATACCAGCCATCTTGAGTGACAGGGGAAGAAAGAGGAATGGGGTTTGTGTCAACAAGATCGACTGGTAAACTCCTGGATAATGCGTCAGGTATAACATTATCTTTTCCTCGACGGTGCACAATTTCAAAATTAAATGACGACAAGCGAACACCCCATCTTGCCAATCTTCCCGTCGGATTATTTAAGGATAAAAACCATTTAAGTGATGAGTGGTCCGTATAAACTTTAAATGTTTTATTACTTTCTAAATAGCACCGCCAATGTTCAAGAGCAGTGAGCACAGCTAAAGCCTCTCGCTCGGTGGTACTATAATTCTTTTCAGCCTTATTCAGAGACCGACTCATGTAGGCTACTGGTTGTTCGTTGCCCTTAATTGTCTGCGCTAGCATAGCACCTATGCCAAAACTGCTGGCGTCAGTGTGAACCTCGAAGGGGTATTCGAAGTTTGGGCAAGCCAAGACTGGCGCCTGGATTAGACGAGACTTTAGTTCCTGAAAGGCCGTATCAGCTTCCAAAGACCACTGAAAAGGTGGAGCGTTCTTCTTAGTAGATGTAAGACGATTAAGGGGGGCGGCTATAGTACTGAATTCAGGTATAAAACGCCTGTACCAAGAGGTAGTTCCGAGGAACCGCTTAACATCCTTTCGACTTGTAGGAGTAGGGTAATTTACAATTGCTTCCACCTTTTCGGGATCGGTTCGGAGTCCCTGTGAATCCACAACGTAACCGAGGTACCGGAGCCTGTTCCTAAAGAAGTGACATTTGCTCAAATTTATAGTGAGATTTGCCGAGCGCAGTCTATTAAGAACTTCTCGGAGTAAAAGGACATGTTTATCGAAAGTATTGCTAATAACTATTATATCGTCCAAGTATGCGAAGACGTTAAGCTCAAACTCCGGGCCAAATAAAAGATCAACAAGTCTCTGTTGGGTAGCTGGTGCATTAGTAAGTCCAAATGCAGTAACTTTGAATTGAAAGGTACCTCTATTCGGAACAAAAAAAGCAGTTTTCTCACGGTGCTCCTTCTTTATTGGGATTTGCCAAAAACTTTTCGAAAGGTCAATGCTAGATAAATACCTGGCGTCGCGAATATTATCTAAGATTTCAGAAACATACGGTAAACAATAAGCGTCCTTTTTTGTTATGGAATTAAGTTTACGGCTATCAAGGCAGAAACGGGGTTGGCCATCCTTCTTCTTGGCTATTAAAACAGGTGACAACCAAGGACTTTCACTGGGCTCAATTACATCTAGCGACAGCATCTCGTCTACTTGATTTACAATTATCCTTTGCTTTTCGGGAGACATGCGGTAAAAACGTTGACGGATTGGATCAGCGCTTCCAGTCTCTATAGCGTGGGTGATTAGATGAGTTCTACCTAAGCCTTTCTCTTCAAATGAAATATCACCAAACTCTTTGATTATATCATTAGCTATAAGTTTTTGCTGATCGTTTAGGTCATCATAGCAGTATAAAAATGACTCCTGCGTTGCAATTACGTTAACTTTCGGGTCATTTGTATGTAAATATACAATATTCTCCATCAAACGTGGCAGCAGATTAAATTCTTTTAAAAAATCGATACCCAATATAAAGATAGAGTCTATGTCTGGAATGACATGTATTCTTATAGTATGCTGATTATTATTAAAAATTAAAGGAAGTAACATATATCCAAGTGACTTAAGCATCTGACCTCCCGCAGCACTAACAGTTATAATGTCGTCAGTAAACAAAGTAAAACCTAGCTTAATAAGCTGGGTATGACTATTTCTTCCCAATATACTGACAACCGAGCCTGAGTCAAGTAGGCCATATAGACTTATATTATCAGTATAATTAATCGCAACCCTTATGTATGGTCTCGGATCGTTGTTAGGTCTAACATTGAAAATTGAGGCAGTCTTATAGGAGCAAAAGAAATTTCTAACTGTGCTAAGCCAATTTCTCCAGTCCGAGACGTCGAAATAACCTTTCTCCGATCCGCCACAATCTTCGTATGTTAGTTTTTTGAATCCGAGTCTATGGGCTTAGCATTGCATTTTGGACAATCTGTACTACGGAAATTCTTCATACCGCACTTAAAACAAAATATAACCCTTTCTGCAGTACACTGTCTCATAGAATGTGTATCTGACTTGCAACGATAACAATATGTTTTCCGGTTTTCAATGGCATAGGTTCTAGCGTAAGTAGGGTCCTTATTTGGGGAAGTTTTACAATTAAAGTTATTGCCATAAGATTTGCTACTAGTATTAGGTTCAAAAGTATTATGATTAGATCTGTAATTAGTGACTGTGGCACCTCTTTCCTTAGAGTTTGGTGACTGATAAGCGAACTCAGGTGCTAGAGTTTCGGCTGTTACACCGGGTGGTTCTCTAAAATTATCCGTGCGGGCTTTGAATTTTTCAAAATTACGACATAAGGTACGCAATTCGTCTATTGAGTTTATATTAGGGTAGTTGACAAGAACGTTTGAATAACAAGGGCGTATATTATGCAAAATGATTTCCAGCTTTTCCTCCTCGCTAATGGCCTTATTAAGCCTGCGAAACATTCCTTGCATAATGGACAGATATATAACAATATTTTCAGAATTCCCCTGAGTGCGCCGTCGAATTTCCGACATCATACGATAGTCATAATCCGCAATATCAAAATCTTGTTTCAGATGATAGACCAAGTCCTTGTAGTCTCCAATGTTACCACGATTTCCACGAAACCAATATAAGGCGTCTCCAGTAAAAATGTCAAAAGCAGAAGATAATATTTTATCATCCGACAACTTCTTTGATTCACGAAATTCCTCTAGCTTTTCAATAAAAGAACGTACGCATGACTTTCCATCGTATTTCAACTTTGAGAGATCGTTAAAAATGCCCCGGTCGCAAGTGACAGAAACATTAAAAGCCGAAGGAGATGGTTTATGAGCATCTTCTACTTCTTCATTCACGGACGTATTTGTGGACTCAGAAGCTCTGGTTTTAGCTAAACCGCAGAAAGAACCGTAAGATGTGTCAAAAGTTTTCTTTAATTTGCCATATAACGCCACTTCCTCAGACTTATCAGGTTTCTGGATCCTTAGTAAACGATAATATAAATGGTTAAGGAGAGATCGGGTTCTATTAAATAATGGCTCATTAAAAGATGATTTAAGAGATTCTAAGTTATTTTTAACTTTATCCAAAGTTTCTTGAATCCCTTTCGTGTCTTCCGAGAAATCTAGTACGGAGTCAAGTATTTCGTCTGGAGGATAAAGTTGGGTCAGCTTTGTAACCTGACGGCGCAATCCTTCAACGTTTTCCGAGGGTATTTCGCCTCTTATAGAGACCTCGTACATTAATTCTGATTTTTGCAAAAGCAAATATTTTATAGGATAAGCCATAATTAAGCAGACTTTCGGTATGTTGTGCAATATCGGTTAAGGCAGGATACCCAAATCAAATTAATACAAAAAAAAAGGTAAAAAATTAAGCTATTTACATATAAGATACAGCCAAGTAATAAAAGGAGGAAAAAAAAAAACAAAGCAAGTTCCGTTCTGTTACAAATATCCCATATTCCAGAGCGATGATATTTAAAGAAAAAATCAATATTACCTACCGTAAACAACTAATGTGCTTGTAGCAATATTAAAAAAAAAAAAAAAAAAAAAAAAAAAAAAAATTAAAACAAAACTGTCTAAGGACACAGATTATTTTAATTAAGAGCTAGAGTCCGTCAGTCCTGCCTAGTCCACTACACACACCACTCTCTCGCCTTCCCAATCCAGCACTACCACTTCCCTGATTCCGCCGTCTTCACGTGTAACCCGCGATCCCAACTGATCTTCTCTCGTCGGCGGTCTGGTCACCGATGACGATTGTAACATTGGTTTCGGCGCTCCGTTGTAGATGCGCCTTTACATCAATCCAAGACGTCGCGCAGCAAGAATAGGGTATAATAACCCGTAAGGTGTTCCTGGAATCGTGATGGTACCCGATTAAGAAGGTCCCTTAGTAGTAAGGCGGAATTTAGGGTAGGTGGCAAATCTTCCTTAGATTTGCACAACTAGTTTTCCCAAGAGCGAAGAAGCTTACAGGGTTATGTCGGTTTATATAAACCAGAATACGGAGATACTTGCAAAAGTATAAATTGACAAAATAATAATCAACACATAAGCTATATACATAAGCTATAGCAGTAAATCAGCATAACTAAATAATAATCCACAACTTAAGGTATACCAAAAATCCACCACAAACTATAAAACTATAATACAAATAACAAAAAAGTAAAATCAAATATAAACATGGAAAAGTTTTAACATTTGAACCAATGTCGGTAATCAATTATGTACAATAACTACGAACCTTTAAACTCCTTGTACAAGTATACAAGTACAAGTTACAGTAATACTAATTCTAAATTAATAAAAGGATGATTGCACAACTTACCCAAGTATGGGAACAACACTTAAACACTTATATCTTTAAGAGTTAATATAATTATTGTATTTGTACGTTTCAACCGTTCTGAGCAGCTGATCGAGACGAAGTGAAGTGAGCCGTAACGGCCGCCAGATGTTTCGAAACCGGTTACCTGTCGCAGCGGCTCGTCAAATATATATAGACGTGATTTTAATTAAATGGGTTTGTCCGTTTGTGCGGTTAATATTTTATTTATTATTAGTTTTATAATATATAATATTTTATACTTTTTTTTCTATTTACTATTTTACTGCACTAACAAAATGAGAAAAGAAAAAAAAAATATAAAAAGACACAAAAGATGAGGAAAGACATTGCTATGTTACAGTGGGTATGTGGGTGGTGGGTGGTGTGATGGTGGGTGGTATGTGGGTGGTGGGTGATGTGTGGTACGTGGTATGTGGGTGGTGGGTGGTGTGATGGTGGGTGGTGTGTGATGGTGGGTGGTATGTGGGTGGTGGGTGGTGTGATGGTGGGTGGTATGTGGGTGGTGGGTGATGTGTGGTACGTGGTATGTGGGTGCTGGGTGGTGTGATGGTGGGTGGTATGTGGGTGGTGGGTGATGTGTGGTACGTGGTATGTGGGTGGTGGGTGATGTGTGGATGGTGAGTTGTGTGTGATGGTGGGTGGTATGTGGGTGGTGGGTGGTCTGATGGTGGGTTGTATGTGGGTGGTGGGTGATGTGTGGTACGTGGTATGTGGGTGGTGGGTGGTGTGTCATGGTGGGTGGTGTGGAAGTAATGGTGGGTGGTATGTGGGTGGTGGGTATGTGGGTGGTGGGTATGTGGGTGGTGGGTATGTGGGTGCTGGGTGGTGTGATGGTGGGTGGTATGTGGGTGGTGGGTGATGTGTGGTACGTGGTATGTGGGTGGTGGGTGATGTGTGGATGGTGAGTTGTGTGTGATGGTGGGTGGTATGTGGGTGGTGGGTGGTGTGATGGTGGGTGGTATGTGGGTGGTGGGTGATGTGTGGTACGTGGTATGTGGGTGGTGGGTGGTGTGTCATGGTGGGTGGTGTGGAAGTAATGGTGGGTGGTATGTGGGTGGTGGGTATGTGGGTGCTGGGTGGTGTGATGGTGGGTGGTATGTGGGTGGTGGGTGATGTGATGTACGTGGTATGTGGGTGGTGAGTTGTGTCTGATGGTGGGTGGTGTGTCATGGTGGGTGGTGTGGAAGTAATGGTGGGTGGTATGTGGGTGGTGGGTGGTATGTGGGTGGTGGGTGGTATGTGGGTGGTGTGATGGTGGGTGATGTGTGGCAGGATGGTGTGTAGGTTTGATATGTGGCGGTGGGTGATTTGGTATGAGGTGGTGGGTTATGTGTGGTACGTGGTATGTGGATGGTGGGTGGTGTGATGGTGGGTGGTGTGTGATGGTGGGTGGTATGTGGGTGGTGGGTGGTGTGATGGTGGGTGGTATGTGGGTGGTGGGTGATGTGTGGTACGTGGTATGTGGGTGCTGGGTGGTGTGATGGTGGGTGGTATGTGGGTGGTGGGTGATGTGTGGTACGTGGTATGTGGGTGGTGGGTGATGTGTGGATGGTGAGTTGTGTGTGATGGTGGGTGGTATGTGGGTGGTGGGTGGTGTGATGGTGGGTGGTATGTGGGTGGTGGGTGATGTGTGGTACGTGGTATGTGGGTGGTGGGTGGTGTGTCATGGTGGGTGGTGTGGAAGTAAAGGTGGGTGGTATGTGGGTGGTGGGTATGTGGGTGGTGGGTATGTGGGTGCTGGGTGGTGTGATGGTGGGTGGTATGTGGGTGGTGGGTGATGTGTGGTACGTGGTATGTGGGTGGTGGGTGATGTGTGGATGGTGAGTTGTGTGTGATGGTGGGTGGTATGTGGGTGGTGGGTGGTGTGATGGTGGGTGGTATGTGGGTGGTGGGTGATGTGTGGTACGTGGTATGTGGGTGGTGGGTGGTGTGG
Source organism: Theretra japonica (assembly GCA_033459515.1). Classification (NCBI taxonomy): domain Eukaryota; kingdom Metazoa; phylum Arthropoda; class Insecta; order Lepidoptera; family Sphingidae; genus Theretra; species Theretra japonica. Next base: position 75,812 of record JAPMUD010000064.1, read on the forward strand.
AAGTAATGGTGGGTGGTATGTGGGTGGTGGGTATGTGGGTGGTAGGTATGTGGGTGCTGGGTGGTGTGATGGTGGGTGGTATGTGGGTGGTGGGTGAAGTGTGGTACGTGGTATGTGGGTGGTGGGTGATGTGTGGGTAGTGAGTTGTGTGTGATGGTGGGTGGTGTGTCATGGTGGGTGGTGTGGAAGTAATGGTTGGTGGTATGTGGGTGGTGGGTGGTATGTGGGTGGTGGGTATGTGGGTGGTGGGTATGTGGGTGGTGGGTGGTGTGATGGTGGGTGGTGTCATGGTGGGTGGTGTGTGGGTGGTGAGTTGTGTGTGATGGTGGGTGGTGTGATGGTGGGTGGTGTGATGGTGGGTGGTATGTGGGTGGTGGGTGATGTGTGGTACGTGGTATGTGGGTGCTGGGTGGTGTGATGGTGGGTGGTATGTGGGTGGTGGGTGATGTGTGGTACGTGGTATGTGGGTGGTGGGTGGTGTGTCATGGTGGGTGGTGTGGAAGTAAAGGTGGGTGGTATGTGGGTGGTGGGTATGTGGGTGGTGGGTATGTGGGTGCTGGGTGGTGTGATGGTGGGTGGTATGTGGGTGGTGGGTGATGTGTGGTACGTGGTATGTGGGTGGTGGGTGATGTGTGGATGGTGAGTTGTGTGTGATGGTGGGTGGTATGTGGGTGGTGGGTGGTGTGATGGTGGGTGGTATGTGGGTGGTGGGTGATGTGTGGTACGTGGTATGTGGGTGGTGGGTGGTGTGGAAGTAATGGTGGGTGGTATGTGGGTGGTGGGTATGTGGGTGGTAGGTATGTGGGTGCTGGGTGGTGTGATGGTGGGTGGTATGTGGGTGGTGGGTGAAGTGTGGTACGTGGTATGTGGGTGGTGGGTGATGTGTGGGTAGTGAGTTGTGTGTGATGGTGGGTGGTGTGTCATGGTGGGTGGTGTGGAAGTAATGGTTGGTGGTATGTGGGTGGTGGGTGGTATGTGGGTGGTGGGTATGTGGGTGGTGGGTATGTGGGTGGTGGGTGGTGTGATGGTGGGTGGTGTCATGGTGGGTGGTGTGTGGGTGGTGAGTTGTGTGTGATGGTGGGTGGTGTGATGGTGGGTGGTGTGATGGTGGGTGGTATGTGGGTGGTGGGTGATGTGTGGTACGTGGTATGTGGGTGCTGGGTGGTGTGATGGTGGGTGGTATGTGGGTGGTGGGTGATGTGTGGTACGTGGTATGTGGGTGGTGGGTGATGTGTGGATGGTGAGTTGTGTGTGATGGTGGGTGGTATGTGGGTGGTGGGTGGTGTGATGGTGGGTGGTATGTGGGTGGTGGGTGATGTGTGGTACGTGGTATGTGGGTGGTGGGTGGTGTGTCATGGTGGGTGGTGTGGAAGTAATGGTGGGTGGTATGTGGGTGGTGGGTATGTGGGTGGTGGGTATGTGGGTGCTGGGTGGTGTGATGGTGGGTGGTATGTGGGTGGTGGGTGATGTGTGGTACGTGGTATGTGGGTGGTGGGTGATGTGTGGATGGTGAGTTGTGTGTGATGGTGGGTGGTATGTGGGTGGTGGGTGGTGTGATGGTGGGTGGTATGTGGGTGGTGGGTGATGTGTGGTACGTGGTATGTGGGTGGTGGGTGGTGTGGAAGTAATGGTGGGTGGTATGTGGGTGGTGGGTATGTGGGTGGTAGGTATGTGGGTGCTGGGTGGTGTGATGGTGGGTGGTATGTGGGTGGTGGGTGAAGTGTGGTACGTGGTATGTGGGTGGTGGGTGATGTGTGGGTAGTGAGTTGTGTGTGATGGTGGGTGGTGTGTCATGGTGGGTGGTGTGGAAGTAATGGTTGGTGGTATGTGGGTGGTGGGTGGTATGTGGGTGGTGGGTATGTGGGTGGTGGGTATGTGGGTGGTGGGTGGTGTGATGGTGGGTGGTGTCATGGTGGGTGGTGTGTGGGTGGTGAGTTGTGTGTGATGGTGGGTGGTGTGATGGTGGGTGGTGTGATGGTGGGTGGTGTGATGGTGGGTGGTATGTGGGTGGTGGGTGATGTGTGGTACGTGGTATGTGGGTGGTGGGTGGTGTGTCATGGTGGGTGGTGTGGAAGTAATGGTGGGTGGTATGTGGGTGGGTGGTATGTGGGTGGTGGGTATGTGGGTGCTGGTTGGTGTGATGGTGGGTGGTATGTGGGTGGTGGGTGATGTGTGGTACGTGGTATGTGGGTGGTGGGTGGTGTGTCATGGTGGGTGGTGAGTTGTATGTGATGGTGGGTGATGTGTGGCAGGGTGGTGTGTAGGTTTGATATGTGGCGGTGGGTGATTTGGTATGAGGTGGTGGGTTATGTGTGGTACGTGGTATGTGGGTGGTGGGTGGTGTGTCATGGTGGGTGGTGAGTTGTGTGTGATGGTGGGTGGTGTCATGGTGGGTGGTGTGGAAGTAATGGTGGGTGGTATGTGGGTGGTGGGTATGTGGGTGGTGGGTATGTGGGTGGTGGGTATGTGGGTGGTGGGTATGTGGGTGGTGGGTGGTGGGTGGTGTCATGGTGGGTGGTGTGGAAGTAATGGTGGGTGGTATGTGGGTGGTAGGTGGTATGTGGGTGGTGGGTATGTGGGTGGTGGGTATGTGGGTGGTAGGTATGTGGGTGCTGGGTGGTGTGATGGTGGGTGGTATGTTGGTGGTGGGTGATGTGTGGTACGTGGTATGTGGGTGGTGGGTAATGTGTGGGTGGTGAGTTGTGTGTGATGGTGGGTGGTGTGTCATGGTGGGTGGTGTGGAAGTAATGGTGGGTGGTATGTGGGTGGTGGGTGGTATGTGGGTGGTGGGTATGTGGGTGATGGGTATGTGGGTGGTGGGTATGTGGGTGGTGGGTGGTGTGATGGTGGGTGGTGTCATGGTGGGTGGTGTGTGGGTGGTGAGTTGTGTGTGATGGTGGGTGGTGTCATGGTGGGTGGTGTGGTAGTAATGGTGGGTGGTATGTGGGTGGTGGGTGGTATGTGGGTGGTGGGTATGTGGGTGCTGGGTGGTGTGATGGTGGGTGGTATGTGGTTGGTGGGTGATGTGTGGTACGTGGTATGTGGGTGGTGGGTGGTGTATCATGGTGGGTGGTGAGTTGTATGTGATGGTGGGTGATGTGTGGCAGGGTGGTGTGTAGGTTTGATATGTGGCGGTGGGTGATTTGGTATGAGGTGGTGGGTTATGTGTGGTACGTGGTATGTGGGTGGTGGGTGGTGTGTCATGGTGGGTGGTGAGTTGTGTGTGATGGTGGGTGGTGTCATGGTGGGTGGTGTGGAAGTAATGGTGGGTGGTATGTGGGTGGTGGGTATGTGGGTGGTGGGTATGTGGGTGGTGGGTATGTGGGTGGTGGGTATGTGGGTGGTGGGTGGAGGGTGGTGTCATGGTGGGTGGTGTGGAAGTAATGGTGGGTGGTATGTGGGTGGTAGGTGGTATGTGGGTGGTGGGTATGTGGGTGGTGGGTATGTGGGTGCTGGGTGGTGTGATGGTGGGTGGTATGTGGGTATTGGGTGATGTGTGGTACGTGGTAAGTGGGTGGTGGGTGATGTGTGGGTGGTGAGTTGTGTGTGATGGTGGGTGGTGTGTCATGGTGGGTGGTGTGGAAGTAATGGTGGGTGGTATGTGGGTGGTGGGTGGTATGTGGGTGGTGGGTATGTGGGTGGTGGGTATGTGGGTGGTGGGTGGTCTGATGGTGGGTGGTGTCACGGTGGGTGGTGTGTGGGTGGTGGGTGATGTGTGGTACGTGGTATGTGGGTGGTGGGTGGTGTGTCATGGTGGGTGGTGTGTGGGTGGTGGGTATGTGGGTGGTGGGTATGTGTCATGGAGGGTGGTGAGTTGTGTGTGATGGTGGGTGGTGTCATGGTGGGTGGTGTCATGGTGGGTGGTGTGTAAGTAATGGTGGGTGGTGGGTGATGTGTTGTACGTGGTATGTGGGTGGTGGGTGATGTGATGTACGTGGTATGTGGGTGGTGGGTGGTGTGATGGTGGGTGGTATGTGGGTGGTGGGTGATGTGTGGTACGTGGTATGTGGGTGGTGGGTGGTGTGTCATGGTGGGTGGTGTGGAAGTAATGGTGGGTGGTATGTGGGTGGTGGGTATGTGGGTGGTAGGTATGTGGGTGCTGGGTGGTGTGATGGTGGATGGTATGTGGGTGGTGGATGATGTGTGGTACGTGGTATGTGGGTGGTGGGTGATGTGTGGGTGGTGAGTTGTGTGTGATGGTGGGTGGTGTGTCATGGTGGGTGGTGTGGAAGTAATGGTGGGTGGTATGTGGGTGGTGGGTATGTGGGTGGTGGGTATGTGGTAGGTCATCCCGCACCCTTCGCTACTTTTTCGAAGGGCGGAGAGCCGGCGGCGCCCTGGGTGAAGACGGCCACCGAGCCATCAAGGTCCCCTGCCCAGTCGTCGCGGGCAGGGACAGAGTATGGCTCGGCGACCACAGCCACGTGAATCAACCACTGCGCCAGGGACTGTTCAAGCATGTGCTGTGCTCCTTGGCAGTGGTTGATGTTCGCCTGGAGGAAATTCAGATCCATCTAGTTTTGGGCGATCTCCATCGCCTCAGGGTGGGACGGTTTTGGCCGCGTCACAGCCTCAGCGCCCACACCGCGTTGAGTGCGATGCGGGACCGAGAAGGCAACGCAGGCCTTGCCGCCCACCCGTCGGTCCGCGGGTTTCCCGGCAGCTGCACAGATTGTGCAGTGCGGGTCCGCGGAGCACTCCCGGGCCTTATGGCCCGGTTGACCGCAGCGGTAGCAGAGCCCACTGCGGTCACAATCTGCGGTGCATTGCACCCTTACGTGCCCCCTGTGGAGGCAGCGGAAGCACCGCATCGGGCGGGGCTCAAGGAGGCGCACTCCCGCTGCCACCCACCCCACCAGGACACGCCCTGCCTTCACGGCACTCTCCGCTGCCTTGGCTGGGCAGCGGAGCCACACCGCACCCAGGCCCGAGCGCTCGACGCGCACCTCCCCGACCTTGACGTCTTCGGGGGAACTCTCGCCGAGACGGGCGATGGCCGCTGCGACTGCCTCGGGGGTGGCTGAAGCGTCCAGCCCCGAGACCCGCAGTTCCGCAGTCTTCACGGGCCGGGTGACGCGCATGTCCTCCCCCGACCCGCGCAGGACCTCCCTCATTTCATTGACGAGGGAGTCGGCCTTCGCCTCCGACTCGGGCCCGGGCACCTCAAAGAGGTAGGCCCCGGTGGCAATCCGCCTTGACCTGAGCCCAGCGGTGATGCCAAGGCTGGCCAGGTCTGCCTTGGCTTGGACCTCACGCAGGATTTGCGCATACGTGACTCCCCGCTTCAACGCCTCCGGCGACACCGTGATAGTCACGGCGGCTTTGCGCGGGAGGCGGAGCTGGGGAGCAGCCCTGCGTGGGGTTTGGGCCGGCTGTTGAGCCACCCGGGACTTCCCCTTCTTGCCCCTCTTGGCCACCACAGTCCACGGAGTCTCTGTGGATGTGGTGAGTTGCGGGGGCGGGTGTGGCGTCTGCGACCGAGGCGGGGCGCGCTTCCGGTTGCCTCGGGCTCGTCCTCGCGGTTCCCGTGCCACGACTGGCGGCGAAGCCATTGTGGCCGCGGTCGGCCGGGAAGCTGCAGCAGGGCGGCCAGCGGCCGCAGGGGCGGCTTTCCGCTTCCCCGCTCCTAGGGCTGGCCATGAGGCGGCCGGCATCATGTTCGGCTTCCGCACACCTGCCAAGGATCAAAGAGAGAAAAGTAAATCCCCAGAGAAGAGCCAGAGCCCAATGGAAAACACTGGGACGAAGGTCGCGCAGGCGCGGTGGAGCCTGGAATCCCAGATGGAGAAACCAGAAGGGGTGGGTTCCGCCGGGTCTGCGAGGCCAAAGCCCAGGGGTATTCCATCGGAAATAAAGGGGATAGGGAAGAAACCAACACCGTCTGTCTCTTCACCCGAAAAGCCTGCAAGCATGAGTAGGACAACAGAGGCAAAGTCATGCCTAATGAAGATTAAATTGCAAATAAATAACAGTCGCAATTTAAAAACCGAAATAAAAACGGACGTGTTAGAGGCAACAGAAAGGCTTTATAGACTGGTTATTGAGGGTGAAGGGGAGAGAAAGAAAGAGCAAAGGAAAGAAAAAAGAGACACGACAGAGAGCCCTGATCAGGCCAGAAAAGTAGGAATGGAGGGAAAGGACTGGACAGGACAGGAGCAATTGATCAAAAATATAGAGGAGCATAGCGAAATGTTGGAAAGGAATAAAGAAGAGATGCAAAAATTAAAAGACGAAATAAAATTGCATAGA